>CM066916.1:26095435-26367303 GCA_033964015.1 Scolanthus callimorphus | reverse complement strand
AAAAAATTGAAAATTATAGAATTGACAAACAGAAAACCCAAAGATGGGTGGGGGGGGCCTGTCTCGCCAAAGTCTAGTGGTAGTGAAAGGGTTATAATAATTGTCTCAGCATCCAGCTTGTACAACTTAATATAATAGGTGTGAAACTAAATTACCTCAGTGAAATTCTAATTTTCAGTTTTCAAGCAATGTTGCTATGCAGCTACACTCAAAATGACTTTGATTTTGTCTTTCGACAGCAGATATTCTGATTCATTTTAATGTTTCATACCCATTGTTTATGTAATGCAAGCTACCTGGATAAAACAGAAATTCAAAATCCAAACAGGATTTTCAAAACTGAATGAAGTAAAATTAAAAATAGACATCAAGTCCCAGACCTGGGTTCCATATTAGAAGTTACTGCATTCTAAGTAGCTTGGAATGTCAAGTGCTTCATTACAAGTGACAGGACAGCTAGTGATTGGCAGTCTGAACAACACCAAATGAGGTACGTTTCATTTAGTGACTTGAACATCAATTTGAAACTAATCGGGTCAGATGATGGACTGAACATTTTCTAAATAATACAACAAAAAGACAACTAACTTAAATTTGATAATGATATTGGTCCCCTTTTGTCTATGATAAAATTTCAGAGAAACAGCAAGATTAAAAATAAAAGTACTTCAGTGGTAAGAAAAATCAGAACAGAGAAAAGATTATTAAAGAGTGTGAAATTTATCGCAGTCCTCTAGCCCTTGCTTTTCCCGGTGCGTTTTCTTTTTTGGTGGCTAATTGATTTTTTTTCCCTGTGCGGCTTTCGCAAAGAGAAAATAAATATGCGACAAAAACACCAACGTTTTATGCTTTCATCCCACTTGTAAATGCAAAAAAAAAAAACATCTCTGATCTGTTCCCGTTTCAAAGCCAAGCAGCTTGCGGAGTGAGAAAGTGTAGAGATTGCATAGCACTTCGCAGCCGGCCCAACGTAATAATTATATAAATGTGAAACATTCACTTCGACTTACGTTTGCAGTACACAACCGCTCGAATGCACACTGCTTCCACTTGAGAATCCTAGTTTCGAGTCCCCGTATTCCAAAAAAGCAATAAAACGCCGTCTTTCTCAGCTGCCTTCTACGTCCCTGCAAAGAGCAGAACAGTTTCTCACTGTCATTGCAACTAATTGTAAAATCGTTACGTTCTCTCATTTTCTTGATTGTGTTTATGATGTCGTCGTGTTCTATTCTTCGTGTTGTTCCGACGCGCGCGCATTTTGTGGGAGTCGGCAACTATATACTATATTCACAAGACGAGATACTGGCTAAGAATTAAAGAGCTATGATAATTTGGCTTCTCTCCCCCAGCTTCCCAGGACACGCATTGAGTAGCGATTTTGCATGTATCGCGTGTGCCAAGTATCAAATCACGATGTTTTCGCCCCAATCAGGCCGGCCCATTGAGCCAATAAAAGAGAAAGCGTACAAAAGTTAGATTCTATCATCATCGCGTGATTCAATATTTTAACATCCAGGAGTGGATTTAAGAAAAAAAAAATACCTGAAGCGCACTAATATTTATGACGATAAGTTAAAAAAAAGGAACCTCCCTCAAATCAGCATATTTACTAGACTTGAGGAAAAAGAAGAAGAAAAAAACCAGGACCATACATCCAGACAAGGAGCTGAAGCGTCGTATGGCAACCGTACGGTTCTTACGCCCACGCCAGAGATTTCGGCCCTGACAGTCGCTATCCTGGGTGTTGAGTTGCTCAGTAGCTAAATACCAATGGGTGAGAGTACGCCCGGCCACCAGACCATATAAGGACGCCCCTTGTACCGTTAGTGAACAACCACATTAATTTATGCATCACCAAGGTATTTATGGGTCGGACGAGCTGGTAAGCGATGCATATGGGACGACAGGTTGTTGACTCTATATCTAACGGAGATATGGAGAAAATGGAGAAATGGAAAAATGTTTCTCGCAGTTGCCGTTTCACCTGTTCTATTAATCGTAATCCAAATGTACGCATTATATGGACACGAGTATGAGTTTTCTTTTCTTTTTCTCGTCTGCGCATGCGCATACACGTCATGTCGTTCGATTTTTATTTCCTTTGAACAGACGATTATTGATCCCCTGAGATTTATTCTAAGAATGTCAAGTGTTATGCTCTCAGCTTTTTCTGTCAAAACTATTTCCTGGTTCATTTTATTGAAATGTATTTCCATTGCCATTGGTGTTTGAGTGTAAAATCTTGGTGACGGTAGGTATGTACGAGATGGTACGTACGCACTAGGATAAACATAAATTTTGCACCATAGATTTTCAAGAAGAGGTGCAGGGCGAATGGTAATGCGAGATTTTCCGAGACAGCGAGATAATCAGTGTTGAAAAGCCAATCGAGATCGAGACGATCAAAGACTGCTCCTCGTACATTCCCTGAAATTCGCGTCAGAAAACGAGATTGCGAGACAGCTCTCTTAAAAATCCGAGACTTCGAGAATGACCCTAAGAATTTCGCGAGATTCTGCATTTATTTCCGAGTCAATCACTCGCCACCTCTAAAAAAGTTTCAAAATTTATGTTAGAAAGGCCGATCGAGATTAATGGCTTTCACTTAAAGGAGATCGAATTTTAAAAGGCGCCAGTATTTTTTTTCTACCCCCTGAGTCTTTAAAGTAAATCCATATTTCCTGTAAAGCTGCGAATAAAAGTGATTTCATGAAGCTCGCCGAAAAGGACACTACTGCATGTTCCTCTATTTTAAAACAATGCGTACACGGTCTTTGGGAATTTTGCCTTCTTTTCCTTGGATTTCAGTGAGAGATTTTCAGGAGGGACAATTTCGCGTTGTATTTGCCGGCTTGAAAGGCTTTCCGTTACTGAGAAATTGAAAACAACTTCACTACTGTACAGATTACGTTTCCATCTCGGACACGCGAGTTTTGACAAGCAAAAACAAACCCTCACCTGAGCACTACGGATGCAACGTTTTCCGCATCCATTTCTCTGATTTTTTAACTACACAGACATTATCAACAAGCTGCAGGACTTATCTCGAGTGCCTTCTACTCCATAGCTCTGACCTGAAGTCTCTCCTCTATACGCCTAGTTGATACGGGATTCCCTCCTTCTCTCTCCCTCTCGGGGATTGGTTTCGTTGTAGATCCCCAACTCAGGTCCGTTAAAAAGCCGCCGTTACTCGATACAATTTTTTCTGCAATGCGGTTGCGAGACAAGTTGCACGAGCCATTGCACCGTGTAACACCCTCTGCAACGTTGCGAGACAGGTTGCTGCACTTCTCGCAACGGATTGCTGCAACTTGTCTCGCACTGCAGCGTGTAACAGCGAATCTTGCAACTTGTCTCGCAATTTCGTTCCCATAGAGCCCGAGAGGGCATCTTTGTGCATGTGCGTTCTGCATCAAAATGGCGGAAAAAAGTACAAAGTTCGACACGTTGCGCGCGAGCGATCATTGCGAACTAATATCAGCTGCAATGGCTATTGGAACTTGTCTCGCAATGGAGACATGTTACAGAAAACATTGCACCTTGTAACTCCACCTTACGATCTTTTGCCGCATGTCAAAACTAATTTTGTAGCTCAAACGGAAAACAAACATTTTGCACTCGGCAGAGTATAACAGTAAATCAAAGTTCGACTCGGATAAAGATCGACGTCTGATGTCTGAGCGATTTCATTCTATGATATTTTACATCATCTGTTCTTACAACTTAGAGCGGATTTCACATGACTGTCAAGACTTGTTATGTAATTGCGATTGCTTTGCGTTCTCATTGGCTACAGTCATTTTTCTCAGCCAATCAAATTCTGTAGTAAATACAATTGTGTAATCACTTAGTAATTGGTTCGGCTTGCAATTGGCTGAGAAAAAAGCCATTTAGGAGCAAGTCGTGATTTCTCTCGATTCTGATTGGCTAGTGATTGCTCAATTGCAATTGCTTTCATGAGGGTCATGTGAAAACCGCTCTATTCTAAGTTTTATTAATATAAGAATTCGTATCAACTTTATATAAATATTGCCTGTGCTTGTCCACTACCTACACTCCGCTTTTCAACGTCTATTGACGTTTTAAATTCTCTGTTTTTTGCGTCTCGAGCGCTCCATGGGTTGACCTAATGCTTATTTAAAGATACTAGCTGGGGCGTAACGAGCATCAGGGAAAAGGGAGTCACGATTACTGAAAATGTACGGTGACTCTTGCATGGCATTTTTGTCCATTGTTCCTTTAATGTTCACTATATGTTTCATCCAAAAAGGGGAGTTACATGCACCCTAGGACACCCCCTATCTACGCCCCTGACTAGACATGCCTGAACTCCAGCAAATCTGACGTGTTTTATCCGTCACTCTGTGGAACCTTTGTAGCACTTGCAATCTTTGAGGTGGCCCGTAGCAAATTCACAAAAGACAGCGCCTAAAAGTAAGTCACACAATGAGAGAACGGCAAAATTTCAGATATTCTTATGTTTTATGTAGACGTGATAAAAAGAGATCCTCGCCGCAGAAGATACCTATGAACATCTATTGTTTAACGGTCTGGAATCCATCAAATCGCGCGTTCTGCTTGGTTTTGTTCGCGCGCGTTCCAGAATCCGATCCAGACCCCATTTCTGTGAAGTTTTATGCTGTTTCACTGAAGGCAAAAAATTAAATATATTATTTACCGGGTCGAGGTTTGTCCCGGCCGGATCGTGAAATAATGACCTTGGCCTTCACAGTACTGTCCAGTCTCGTCAGTGTTTTCAAGACCTCGGTCACGACCTCCCAGCCGGTAAATAACATATATTTAGTCAAATCACACTATAGTAGTCTATTGAGAATGCTGCGATTTGATTGGTCTAGTAGCGAAAATTGTCGGATTTGAAAGCCAGAAAATGGGAAATGACCAGACCAGAAAACGTTTTTGGCTATACAAATTGACCTATTAGTGTGATTTGACTAAAACAATTATTCCTCGAGCCCCAATGGGCTCTGAGTCAATAGCTATATATATATACGTTAGTAAAGTTGTAGCAGTTTCATTTTAAACCAGGTTTCCTAAAAGTGTCAAAATGGAACAGAGCCCTCCTTTTCAAATTACAATGAGATAATTTTACTTTTTGGTTATAAATGCACTGCTAGTGATTGCTTTAGTTTACGCTCTCACTAACTCGCCGAAATCCTACGATTTCGCTTAGATTTTGTTTCACACTATTTTTGGGATAATTTAGGCTAATTTTTAATGCATTTTTAATGGATTTTTAAATCACACTATAGTAGTCTATTGAGAATGCTGCAATTTGATTGGTCTAGTAGCGAAAATTGTCGGATTTGAAAGCCAGAAAATGGGAAATGACCAGACCAGAAAACGTTTTGGCTATACAAATTGACCTACTAGTGTGATTTGACTAAAACAATTATTCCTCGAGAATCAGCTAGCTGATTCTTCAAGAATCAGCTAGCTGATTCTTGATACGCGCGCAATGCATCATGGGACTAGAGCACTTTCCCTATTTTAACAAGGCGTTTGTGTAAAATAAACTGCTTGACAGAAAGAAAAGTATTTTTACTGAATCAATGTATAATAAAACAATTATTGAATTCGTTTTTTGTGATCTCCAGAATATAAACAATGTCTCGCCAAGTGGAATCAAGCTCGGCCTCACGCCTCGCCTGATTCCACCTGTCTTGACATTGTTTATTCTGGAGATCACAAAAACCTCATCCAATAATTGCTTAATATTCACAAGACGAGATACTGGCTAAGAATTAAAGAACTATGATAATTTGGCTTCTCTCCCCCAGCTTCCCAGGACACGCATTGAGTAGCGATTTTGCATGTATCGCGTGTGCCAAGTATCAAATCACGATGTTTTCGCCCCAGTCAGGCCGGCCCATTGGGCCAATAAAAGAGAAAGCGTACAAAAGTTAGATTCTATCATCGTCGCGTGATTTAATATTTTAACATCCAGGAGTGAATTTAAGGAAAAAAAAATACCTGAAGCGCACTAATATTTATGACGATAAGTTAAAAAAAAGGAACCTCCCTCAAATCAGCATATTTACTAGACTTGAGGAAAAAGAAGGAAAAAAAAAACCAGGACCATACATCCAGACAAGGAGCTGAAGCGTCGTATGGCAACCGTACGGTTCTTACGCCCACGCCAGAGATTTCGGCCCTGACAGTCGCTATCCTGGGTGTTGAGTTGCTCAGTAGCTAAATACCAATGGGTGAGAGTACGCCCGGCCACCAGACCATATAAGGACGCCCCTTGTACCGTAAGTGAACAACCACATTGATTTATGCATCACCAAGGTATTTATAGGTCGGACGAGTTGGTAAGCGATGCATATGGGACGACAGGTTGTTGACACTCTATATCTAACGGAGATATGGAGAAAATGGGGAAATGGAAAAATGTTTCTCGTAGTTGCCGTTTCACCTGTTCTATTAATCGTAATCCAAATGTACGCATTATATGGACACGAGTACGAGTTTTCTTTTCTTTTTCTCGTCTGCGCATGCGCATAAACGTCATGTCGTTTGATTTTTAGTTCCTTTGAACAGACGATTATTGATCCCCTGAGATCTATTCTAAGGATGTCAAGTGTTATGCTCTCAGCTTTTTCTGTCAAAACTATTTCCTGGTTCATTTTATTGAAATGTATTTCCATTGCCATTAGTGTTTGAGTGTAAAATCTTGGTGACGGTAGGTATGTACGAGATGGTACGTACGCACTTAGGATAAACATAAATTTTGCACCATAGATTTTCAAGAAGAGGTGCAGGGCGAATGGTAATGCGAGATTTTCCGAGACAGCGAGATAATCAGTGTTGAAAAGAATCGGGATCGAGACGATCAATGTACATTCCCTGAAATTCGCGTCAGAAAACGAGATTGCGAGACAGCTCTCTTAAAATCCGAGAATGACCCTAAGAATTTCGCGAGATTCTGCATTTATTTCCGAGTCAATCACTCGCCACCTCTAAAAAAGTTTCAAAATTTATGTTAGAAAGGCCGATCGAGATTAATGGCTTTCACTTAAAGGAGATCGAATTTTAAAAGGCGCCAGTATTTTTTTTCTACCCCCTGAGTCTTTAAAGTAAATCCATATTTCCTGTAAAGCTGCGAATAAAAGTGATATCATGAAGCTCGCCGAAAAGGACACTACTGCATGTTCCTCTATTTTAAAACAATGCGTACACAGTCTTTGGGAATTTTGCCTTCTTTTCCTTGGATTTCAGTGAGAGATTTTCAGGAGGGAAAATTTCGCGTTGTATTTGCCTTGAAAGGCTTTCCGTTACTGAGAAATTGAAAACAATTTCACTACTGTACAGATTACGTTTCCATCTCGGACACGCGAGTTTTGACAAGCAACAACAGCGCTCACCTGAGCATTACGGATGCAACGTTTTCCGCATCCATTTCTCTGATTTCTTAACTACACAGACATTATCAACAAGCTGCAGGACTTATCTCGAGGTACCTTCTACTCCATAGCTCTGACCTGAAGTCTCTCCTCTATACGCCTAGTTGATACGGGATTCCCTCCTTCTCTCTCCCTCTCGGGGATTGGTTTCGTTGTAGATCCCCAACTCAGGTCCGTTAAAAAGCCGCCGTTACTCGATACAATTTTTTCTGCAATGCGGTTGCGAGACAAGTTGCACGAGCCATTGCACCGTGTAACACCCTCTGCAACGTTGCGAGACAGGTTGCTGCACTTCTCGCAACGGATTGCAGCAACTTGTCTCGCACTGCAGCGTGTAACAGCGAATCTTGCAACTTGTCTCGCAATTTCGTTCCCATAGAGCCCGAGAGGGCATCTTTGTGCATGTGCGTTCTGCATCAAAATGGCGGAAAAAAGTACAAAGTTCGACACGTTGCGCGCGAGCGATCATTGCGAACTAATATCAGCTGCAATGGCTATTGCAACTTGTCTCGCAATTGAGACATGTTACAGAAAACATTGCACCTTGTAACTCCACCTTACGATCTTTTGCCGCATGTCAAAACTAATTTTGTAGCTCAAACGGAAAACAAACATTTTGCACTCGGCAGAGTATAACAGTAAATCAAAGTTCGACTCGGATAAAGATCGACGTCTGATGTCTGAGCGATTTCATTCTATGATATTTTACATCATCTGTTCTTACAACTTAGAGCGGATTTCACATGACTGTCAAGACTTGTTATGTAATTGCGATTGCTTTGCGTTCTCATTGGCTACAGTCATTTTTCTCAGCCAATCAAATTCTGTAGTAAATACAATTGTGTAATCACTTAGTAATTGGTTCGGCTTGCAATTGGCTGAGAAAAAAGCCATTTAGGAGCAAGTCGTGATTTCTCTCGATTCTGATTGGCTAGTGATTGCTCAATTGCAATTGCTTTCATGAGGGTCATGTGAAAACCGCTCTATTCTAAGTTTTATTAATATAAGAATTCGTATCAACTTTATATAAATATTGCCTGTGCTTGTCCACTACCTACACTCCGCTTTTCAACGTCTATTGACGTTTTAAATTCTCTGTTTTTTGCGTCTCGAGCGCTCCATGGGTTGACCTAATGCTTATTTAAAGATACTAGCTGGGGCGTAACGAGCATCAGGGAAAAGGGGAGTCACGATTACTGAAAATGTACGGTGACTCTTGCATGGCATTTTTGTCCATTGTTCCTTTAATGTTCACTATATGTTTCATCCAAAAAGGGGAGTTACATGCACCCTAGGACACCCCCTATCTACGCCCCTGACTAGACATGCCTGAACTCCAGCAAATCTGACGTGTTTTATCCGTTACTCTGTGGAACCTTTGTAGCACTTGCAATCTTTGAGGTGGCCCGTAGCAAATTCACAAAAGACAGCGCCTAAAAGTAAGTCACACAATGAGAGAACGGCAGAATTTCAGATATTCTTATGTTTTATGTAGACGTGATAAAAAGAGATCCTCGCCGCAGAAGATACCTATGAACATCTATTTTTTAACGGTCTGGAATCCATCAAATCGCGCGTTCTGCTTGGTTTTTGTTCGCGCGCGTTCCAGAATCCGATCCAGACCCCATTTCTGTGAAGTTTTATGCTGTTTTACTGAAGGCAAAAAATTAAATATATTATTTACCGGGTCGAGGTTTGTCCCGGCCGGATCGTGAAATAATGACCTTGGCCTTCACAGTACTGTCCAGTCTCGTCAGTGTTTTCAAGACCTCGGTCACTCCCAGCCGGTAAATCCCAGCCGGTAAATAACAGCCGGTAAATAACATATTTAGTCAAATCACACTATAGTAGTCTATTGAGAATGCTGCGATTTGATTGGTCTAGTAGCGAAAATTGTCGGATTTGAAAGCAAGAAAATGGGAAATGACCAGACCAGAAAACGTTTTTGGCTATACAAATTGACCTACTAGTGTGATTTGACTAAAACAATTATTCCTCGAGCCCCAATGGGCTCTGAGTCAATAGCTATATATATACGTTAGTAAAGTTGTAGCAGTTTCATTTTAAACCAGGTTTCCTAAAAGTGTCAAAATGGAACAGAGCCCTCCTTTTCAAAATTACAATGAGATAATTTTACTTTTTGGTTATAAATGCACTGCTAGTGATTGCTTTAGTTTACGCTCTCACTAACTCACCGAAATCCTACGATTTCGCTTAGATTTTGTTTCACCCTATTTTTGGGATAATTTAGGCTAATTTTTAATGCAACATTAGGGTTTTGATATGCTACCAACCGTGCAAACTAGACGAATATCATCTCCATTGCATTAATGATAAAAGTAACTTCCAGCTTGCGGCTCTGTTTCATTGTGACATACCAAATAAAAGGGGTGCAACGTTTCCAATGTATTAGACGACAGATGAAATATGCAAGGAACCCTTTATAGCTTCAACATAAAAAGTATATGAAATGTTGTCGTTTTCTATGCAAATAGAGTGATTTACTTTTAAGTTGTGTTTTCGAGTGAATTACCGGTCGTGAGCCACCTTAAACCAGATAATTTATTCCAAGGAGTCTGCCATAATCTCTCTGTTTTGCCATAATCTCTCTGTTTTTCTGTCTTCAACTATTATCTATGAGTTTTGAGCTTCCATTGAGTGCCCAATGTACAGTCTTGACTCCATTACCCCGACTATTATTCATACTAAGTCTAGATCCCTCGAGCGTTCCTGGTTCCTTGTCGCTGCCGTTAGAAGGGAAACACTCGCGGCTCCCGTTGCACCGCCCTTTACACCGTTCACAAGGCACTACTAAAGCCTTTGCGCGCTCTTTGGAGTCCATCGGCGGCACCGTACGCCAAAGGCAAAGAATCTTAGTGAAGGCGCGTTTGAACTCTTTGTTCCTATAAGTATATATAATAGGGTTCACAGCGGACCCGCTGTAGTGCATCCATTTAACAAGAGGTATAACTCTAGCGTGCAGTGAACAGTGTCTACAGTATGTGGAGATGAGTAACACCACGAAAAACGGAAGCCATGCCACCATGAAGGCGATAATTACAACAGCTAATGTCACAGCGATGCGGATTTCTCGTTTGAGGTAACGCGCGTGCCCCGCCTTGGTTCGCCTGTTCTCTCTGCGATGCGCAACGCGATAAATAATAACGTAATTCACTAGAATAATAAATAACGGAAGGAAGAAACTTGCTGTGCTGACGAACACAGGGTACCAGGTGCCTTGAGAGTTACTGATGTGAGTCATGCTCGCAACAGACAGCGCGTAGACCCAGGCAAAGGCGATGCAAAGGCCTATAGTTAGTGGGCTGAGATTTCTATGTATGGCGGGCTGTGTGACGGACAGGCAGCGTTCAAGGCTGATGGTGACCAAGTTGATGATGGACGCCGTCCCACACATAATGTCATAGGTGATGTAGATTTGGTAGACTATGTTGTTGGTGTCTATCGGGTAGGCTGTGTACGAAAACAATGGGAACACTGTTAGGGGTCTCTCAAGTAGAAAAAAAAACGCCCAAGAAGAGAATGTTCAGGAATTTGTATTCCGTCGTCGCCCTCCGCGCGCTGGCAAGATGACCTAAGGTTCTGGGACGAGATGGGATCATGATCTTTTGACAACCATTCTAGTGCCCTTCCTGATCATTCTCGTACCCAGCGCTCCCCGGCTCGTCTGCTCGCAGGGGAGGCTCTGGTGACATCCATTTGAGGGCCTTCTCTGATTGGCTGATTTTGAACGTCGGGGCATGCGCAGAAAGGTTTCTCTAAACGGCTGTGTATCAAATCTTGCGCATGCGTCAATGGCTGTCACCAGAGCCTCTCCCCGGGAAGTGACGAGCCGGGGAGCTCTGGGTTCGAGAATACTGCCTGAAGTGGTTGATTTTGGACATGCGCATAAAGTTATTTCTTTCAATGGCTTTGCTATTCTCGTACCCACAGCTCCCCGGCTCTGGTGATAGCCATTGACGCAAGAGAGGTTCGATACAGAGCCGTTGAGAAAGAAGGAACTTTCTGCGCATGCCTGAAGGTTCAGAATCAGCCAATCAGCAAAGTCCTTCAGATGGCTACCACCAGAGCCCCCTCCCTTCTCCCCGAGAATGAGTGAAGCCGCGATCCACCTACGCGCTTGAATAACAACCAGGTTGCGCGTGGGTCCCCAGTACGTTAAAAGAGCCGCCATTTTGACAGCTTTGTAGCAACATACCAAGTGAGAGAAAGCATCCAATTCAATCGGCTGATTTAGAGAATATAGAGCAATGTTCTCGATTGAATTTTGTAAATCAAATCTGAAACTCTGTTTGTAGATGTTTATTTAGAGATTTCTACACGTAATTCGTCTTCTAATATCGAACGAAAATAATAACAAACAATAACAATAACAATAATAATAATAACAAAGGCTGACACGGGAATTAGAACAATAGCATAAATATTAACGTTAGCCCATGATCGGCTGCACACGTTTTGCAACGTCGTCTGCTATTGTGGCTGATAATAATAACAAACAATAACAATAACAATAATAATAACAAAGGCTGACACGGGAATTAGAACAATAGCATAAATATTAACGTTAGCCCATGATCGGCTGCACACGTTTTGCAACGTCGTCTGCTATTGTGGCTGATAATAATAACAAACAATAACAATAACAATAATAATAATAACAAAGGCTGACACGGGAATTAGAACAATAGCATAAATATTAACGTTAGCCCATGATCGGCTGCACACGTTTTGCAACGTCGTCTGCTATTGTGGCTGATAATAATAACAAACAATAACAATAACAATAATAATAATAACAAAGGCTGACACGGGAATTAGAACAATAGCATAAATATTAACGTTAGCCCATGATCGGCTGCTCACGTTTTGAAATGTCGTCTGCTATTGTGGCTGATAATAATAACAAACAATAACAATAACAATAACAATAACAATAATAATAATAACAAAGGCTGACACGGGAATTAGAACAATAGCATAAATATTAACGTTAGCCCATGATCGGCTGCTCACGTTTTGAAACGTCGTCTGCTATTGTGGCTGATAAAATCGACAGCTGATAAAAATAAGAGGCAACCTCACTCGACGCGCGCTGATTAGAAAGTATATTGGCCGTCTTCTGTACAGAAACATCACAGAAAGAAATACATATCATCGGCTGGGGAGGATATTTCAGGAGTATTTAAATCTGCCCCGAGGCACGTGAAGCATGGATATTTGCCGTTTTGGCATTGCTTTGAAAAGGTGAAATGAGAAACTGTCGAATGATATTTTCAAGAAGTAAAGCTACTGCTATTCTATTGAGCGGAAGAGTTCTTGGGCTCTCTAGGGGAGACTTTTTAGACCAGACGAATGCCACTTGAAAGACGCACTAATCTTTACTTTGAAAGTGTCATTAATAAGGACGAAAAAGATTGTGTTTTGCCAAACTGTCTGAGACTAGGAGATAAACGGCTTTTTAGTACAAGCCTTATGGGGAAAGGTTCAAGGGTTGTTTTGACAAAACAAATGCTATTTCGTCTGCTTTTAAGTCAGGTCCATGTATTATATATTATTTCTAAAAATGTCATGGATTTTAAAGTTTCTGTTAATTTTCCTGCTTTTATACCGATGACCAGGATCAGGGTTAAGGGTTCCCCGGCCGTCCTTTTTTTGCGCTCGCCCCATTTTCGCGAGGCCAAAAACTTGCTCTGTTTTGTAGATAAGGGAAAATACTTACAGACATTCAAATAAGGAAAGAAGGATTTCCTAATAATTAAGCTTTGCAACGTCGG
This sequence comes from Scolanthus callimorphus, assembly GCA_033964015.1. Lineage (NCBI taxonomy): Eukaryota > Metazoa > Cnidaria > Anthozoa > Actiniaria > Edwardsiidae > Scolanthus > Scolanthus callimorphus. Next base: position 26,354,084 of record CM066916.1, on the reverse strand, counting down.
ATAGTCGACGGTTTTTGGTGAAATTGTATGCGTACGATAAGCGTGTTCTTTAGATAGAGTCAATGAAATGTAAGAACCGATGCCAGGCAACGTCTATGGCGGTTCGACATCCGTTCTTTCCGTCAGAAAAAGACAAAAAGACTCTTTTTTTCAGTGGCATATAGCTCCCATACTAAAAGAGCCTGTGTAATCCGCCATTTTGACAGCATAGCATAATCATCATAATCTTTATTTACTCATAATGAAATGTTAAAAAAAAGTTACAATATTATTATATAGTATCTAGGGGTAGTGTATAAAGGAAAATTGAAAAGAAAAATGCGAGAGGGAAGTTAAATGAACCGGTTGGTTTTCTTGTTAACTTCCCGAAAAGTCAAAGTAGGAATTTATATAAAAATCAGGCAAGTCATAGAAATATCAAGAAAAAGATTAATTGGAGAACTTACATGTAAATATTATTTATGAAAAGAGGAATAAATTATGATATTACAATATTTCTTGTTGTTGGAACAGTAGATAATGTTTTATTTCTTTGCGAAATAGAAAGATACTAAGGTCCTTGAAATGTGATGGGAGATCTTTCCAAATATCAATTGCAGTGAAAGAGTGATTGTTTACCGATATTTGTTCGAACTTTGGACTTATAAACGTTTTGATTCGTAGAATATCTTGTATTATAGCCATGAACGTTACTAGCGTATTGAAAAATGTCTTTGAAAACATCAGGTAGGAGGTCTTTATGCCATAAGTGTGTAAAAGTTAAAACATGGAGGAGGAAAACATTATCTGCTGTTAGGAGACCTAGAAGATTAATAAACGGTTTAGCACTTTCAGTACTTTTACCATGTGTAGTAGCAAACAAAATCAGTCGTACAGCATGATTTTGTTTAACTTGATTTTTTTGTATATGGGTCTTGTATACACTACCACAAGCAAGTCACAGCAACATACCAAGTCGGAGAAAGCATCCATTTCCGTCTGCTGATTTAGAGAATATAGAGCAATTTTCTCGATTGAATTTGGTAAATCAAATCTGAGGTTTTGTTTTAAGCCTAGTTTCCATATAGTCTTATCTGTCGTATCAGTCAACCGTGAAACAAAAGAATAATTCAAATTTTCATTGTTTCACGGTCGACTGATGAGACAGATACGACAGATAAGACTATGGAAACCAGGCCTTAGAGATTTGTTCGCGTAATTCGTATTCTAATAACGAACGAAAACAATAACAAAGGAGTGGCAGACACGGGCTCTTTCTAACCATAAAGCCTGGTTTCCATATAGTCTTATCTGTCGTATCAGTCAACCGTGAAACAAAAGAATAATTCCAATAGACCTTTTTCCAAAATGGCCGCCGAACATTCAAATCGATTTTTGTTAAAAATGAACACCAGCACTAGAGCACACATCATCACTTTAGTAAAACTACAAAAATTCGCTGCATTATAATCAAATATCTTCCGAGAAAAGAAAGTTAAAAATGTGAAAATTTACAGACGTTTGTATGACTGGGGGTATGCACCATACCCCCATACAAATCTCTGTAAAATTTTCAATTTTCAGACTCTGCTTTCTCAGCCGACATGGCATTTGGGATGACGAAAATTTAAAGGATTACTAATGTGAGGATGCTCTTTCTAGTGGCAGCGTTTGATTTTTAGTCACTTTAAATTTAAGACATGTGAATTTGCGGCGGCCATTTTGGAAAAAGGTCTATTTCCATTTGTTTCACGGTCGACTGATGCGACAGATAAGACTATATGGAAACCAGGCTTTAGAGCACAACTTTCTATGACTTTATCGGCGAAATAGAACACGCGTGATGCTGGGAGAGACAAGAACGTTCGCGGCTCATGATTTTTTTTTAAAACGTTTCGAGTGTCTCTCCCAACAGTACAAGTGCTCTATTTCGCCGATAAAGTAATTGAAAGTTGTCATGCTCTAGTGCTTTTATGACTTAGCAGGGGAGAACCATCTTCAATAAGCGCCCAAATGGATTTAGAACATCACACTCTAATTTTTCCAAATAAATACCATATTTATAAGAACCAGTTTTAGCCTGATAAATAAACACTGTTGACTGCACATCGCTCGGAATTAAGAAAGGAACCTTGGCTTATTTTTACGCCTCGTTCTGAAATTGTAGGCGTAATCGCCCTAAACGTAAAAACACTGTATACGGCGAATAAAGGGTTTTTGTTTTTTTAGCTAGAGTCGTTTCCGACTTATTTCAATTAAACGTTACTCCGTGTGTGAAACAACGTACCATAAACCATGCATCATATTAAATGAGGTCGCTTTTTCAATGAAACCAAATTATGCTAAGAACTACTTTCATGTACTTTGAGCCATAATTTGACATGAAACTGCTCCGTTTTCAGGCAAGTGCTTTTAAAAACAGTTTTTTTAACAGGCTATTTTTTTAGATACAATTTAGGAGTGTCAATAAAATGTAAATAGTTATTCGCCTTTGTAAATATCCCATTTTTAATGCGCAACTTTTATCTTTTTTCTTATATATTATATTGTAATGCTTGATATGTATTTTTATCTTGTGAATAAAGACTTATTATTATTAGTATTGCCAACTATGAAGCATGGCTCATGATACATGATTTCAACGAGCAACGTTAATAAACAACATGTGTATTCAAGAGTCACTAGGCGCAATTTTACGCCTTAATAAAAAACGTTGGGCGTAAAACCTAAAAATCTAGGTGTATTTACGCCCTGCATCGATCGGCGCAATTTCGGGCTGCGCCTGTGTGTCTACTGTCAGAACATTACAACTCTAAAGCCCTGGCTAAACTAGGATACATGAAGCGCACAACATTGTAGCCGGACATGTTTCTTTTCGTGTTTCGAAATTTAGCCACGCAATTGTTGCGCGCAACAAATTTTGTAGCCGCGGGACACGAAATGTTTCTTCGCAAGACAAGAGACATTTTATGTTTTCGAGACACACGCGTGCGATGTCTCCTATAGTTTAGCCACTCAGGGAAAAATGCAGGACACAAATGTTGCGCGATACATTTGTCTTAGTTTAGCCGTAGCTTAACAGCTGTATGCTGCTGCTAGGCCGAAAAATATGCTAATTAAACCTCTACCAATTAAACCTCTATGTTATGTTTAATGTTTGTACAACAAAAGTTAAGAACATTTTTAAAAATATCTAGTAGAACTTGGTCAGGTTGACCTCCAAAATAAAGTGCGTTGTATCGCGCGTTTTTTGAGCACGAACTTATTAAGAATTTCATACTTTCGAGAAAAAAGGGAAAGAAGTTCAGAATTCCCACATAAACCCCTATAGAATTGGGAATTTAAGAACTTCCAAATCTCCACTTTGCCGTGCAAAATTTGGATATCAAAATGCCTTTTCGCTAGGCGGGGCCATAACATAAAAGCAATAATCAGCCGCCATTTTATCGGCCTAGCAACATACCAAGTCTGAGAGAAAGCACTTACATCGGCTGAGTTATCGAAGGTACTGCAAAATGCAAAATGATTTTTTTTTGTCGATGGTTATATAATATCAAGATTTCTTCATCGACACCGCATTCTTTGTTAAACCTCTGGTTTTTACTGTGGCTACGTCGAACAATGTCGGAGAAGCCAAAGGACATGGAAAAGATGCGATTGCTGCGGGTGCCGATTGCAGGAATATGTTAAAAGCTGCCTCATAATATATGTGAAAAATTCAAAAAAAATTCTTCGACGCTTTTTTTTCTTTCTCGGACATTTTGAATTTCTGACATCAAATGAAAATAACACTGACAAGGCTTCTTAGGCCTACGGCAAACGCCGTGCCAGAGTCGCGCCGTTCCAAAACAAAACTATAAATTTCTTGATTATAAAGTATAATGAAGCGGCATCCTTTGCCACACCTTATTTTACACGTATTTTATTTTGATTTTTTAGTCACAACTCATTCATGGTTTTAAATTCTTCTTGTTTATCATCCGATGGCTAACAGTCAAGATCTATCTTTAGAAAGCCTGTGGATAGCTAGTGGAACCGGAAAATGAGTAAAAGCGGCAAGTAAAAGTCGTCTTTTGAAGGCTGAAAATTCGATGAGCCAAGAGCTCCTTCGGTTCCTCTTTTTAATAAATTAGAATGGCTGCCTTTTTACAATGAAACGTATGTAAATATGTGTTCCATACTTCTTAAAAGGACTCAGGGCGAGGTACCAGAATACCTTATGGACATTTTAAAACTAAACAATTCTGTACATACAAGAAACACTAGCTTTAGTAAATACAATAGAAAAACAGGAGGCAGAACATTCTTAGTTAATGCTATTTTTAAGTGGAATAAACTAACGCCCTCTATATAAAAATTTTTGATCCTTGAGAAAGTTCTGCCTTAAAGCTACCTTCAAAGAATTTAGGGATGTTTGTTTTTTATCATTTTAAACCTTAACCTATCTATCTCAACTAAAATTCCGCATCTCGATCTTTTAACAGCTATAAAACATACTATAGACTATTTGGAATTTCGTACGAGTGCCACCTTAAGTTGGCAGTAACTGAATAAAATAACACAGGCTTTTTAATTATGCAAGGTTGTCCGTCACATATAACGATGACTTTATTTAAACACAGTAAAAAACATTCAGCTATTTACAGACTAGCAAATACATTCATTAAAAATTAAACAATGCATTGTAAACTAAAAGCTGTTTTTCAAGTTCTTGGCGTGTGTAGGAGTCTGTTTTGAAAAAAGGGATTCTAATCCCCTTTTAAAAGTAGAAATCCCCGCCACATTTCGTACGTCAGAAAGGTGGTTGTTCCAGCTTAGAGCCTCATATTGTACACAATAGCTTCTTCATATAGTTAGTGCGAGGCATTGGCAGGGGCGTCGCGTGGTCATTTTGTCATATCAAGAAAGTGCTGTCGTTTAATTTTATGGCAAATCCGCGCGGGTTGCCTGTGGTGTTCAAAACGTGACTCAGGCCCCTCGGCGGGGGGTAAAAACAAAAAGGGCGACCAAGAGAAGGATGTTTCTCGAGTATCTGCAAGTTTTGGGCAATTTTCCTGCTTTTTTCGCTAAGATATGAGGAAAAGTGCAGACCTTCCAAATAAGGTAAGGGGGATTTCCTAATAAGGAAGTTTTGCAACGTCGGCAAAACGACAGCTTTTGGCGAAATTTTCTTGATATGAAGTACGCACAAATGCATATATCCGGTGAAAAACGTTGTGTTAATACAAGCAAAGAAAGCGTCTTGCCCTTGTATTGAGCAAACGTTGCGCAAACAAAACGTTTTGGTTCACTTCAAGTACGCACGTGCGTATATGCGTAAAGGACGCTGCGCGCCTGTCGATTGGAAGTGTATTTTCAGAATTTCGTGTTGCGCTCGGCAATCGCAAATATTGATGTCATATAGTCGAATACTGAAGTTTTAGGGATTTTGACCATTAATTTACTGCGCATTGACAATTTGTCCGCCCACTTTCACGCTTGAATCGGCAATTATAAATTCATAACTCAACAGAATGAAGTCGAGAATTTTCCAGCAAAAGTACTTTTATAGGGCCCCCAACAAGTTTCAATAATATTCTTTTTGAATAAATGGCAAGGTAACTCCTTGTAGAATACTGAATAATTGTTTATTTGATGTTTACTAACGTTTTCAGTTCACATTTTGAATTTCGCGGTTCAGAATATTTCGATCCTTATGAATACTAATTACTCTTGCTCTCGAAAAGCTTTTATCCGAGCCAAACCGGTTGTAATAACAATTATTCTGCAGCAACTAAAAAGGTAACAGTTTGGAAAGCAAATAGTTGATACAGTAAAAGCCCGCATAAAAGAACAGGTGTTTTGGGGTTTCAGGCTGATTTTGTTCTTGTACACGTGTTGTTTTCTGCAAATCAAATACTACATACACTACCAACAGTCAAATACAGATTGAATGTGATTGGCAGAAGGTCAGTTATTTAGTAGCAACAATTAGAGTCTTAAGGTTACTGAGAACCTTCGCGCACGTTGTTCGAAAAAAAAATCATACACATCCTTAGTTTAATCAAAATATGCCAACCTATAGATCGTTGGAAAGCTTATAGAATTGACTAGCGGGCTATGGCAAAAAGAAATCACTTATCGATACCTGTAATTTTTTTTAAAGCATTGATTAAATATTTTGGTGTGCTATTTTCACGAGCTAACGCTGTCGAACTGCTGGACTATGACTCCCAAGTAACATATTGTTTTAATCCTTAAAGGTGTTTCTCAAAAACCGTGTCTGCGATTTTTTAAAGTTTTGTTTACTTCAGAAGTTATGAATTTTTTAAATTTTTAGAGCGTGAAAATTCTACAAAATTTGACCTTCCAAATTTAAAAGTTCGATAACTTTTGAACAAAGCAAAATTTTAAAAACGCAGACACGGTTTTTGAGAAACACCTTTAAGGATTAAAACAATGTGTTACTTGGGAGTCGAGGTCTATCAGTTCGACAGCGTTAGCTCTTGAAAATCTCACACCCGAATTTTTAATAAAACCTTAAAACAAATTCTAAGTATGAAAAATATTTATTTTTGCCATAGTTCGCTAGTCCATTCTATAAGCTTTGAAACGATATATAGGTTGATATGTTTTGGTTAAACTAAGGGCGTGTATGATTTTTTTTTTCGAACGCGTGCGCGAAGGTTCTCAGTAACCTTAATGTACCCTGGAAATCCCCATAGAGTACCTGCTGTAGAAAACTGTGTGCACTGGTCTAGCACATTATATTGATCTACTTGGTACTCCACCACTGTAGGTTACTGTACTTGAAGCCATTTTTGTATACAAGAACAATTTTCATTTTTCAGGCTGCACGTGTTCTTATATATAAGGTACCTTTTGACCAAATTTCAGCCTGGGTGTTCTTAATCCACTTGTTCTTTTAAGCGGGTTTTTAGTGTATTTATTTCTTCAAAAACTCGCGTTTTGAATACAAATTTTGAATTTCACGCCACAGTCCCATAGAGATGTTGACCCTACGACAGTTGAGTGACAACTGACATAACTGTGGGGGGCTCGCTCTTATACCGGGACCTCGTGTTTAACTATATCTGTGATATGTTTGGTACGCAAAAATGCCCAATCACACCCACTCAAAAGGAAACGGATTCAATTCATTACTACGGCGCGATTACTCGTGTTACTAGATGCGGGGAAGGGGGCGATGGTGCAGGGGGATAGGACGCCTAAATCAAGGGCTGGGGGGAGGGGAAAGTACTTGCTGCTTGTAAGACACAGCCAAGAGTCGGCGCTTTCCCAGCCATCAGATCAATAATATTGAAGGTTCATTTAACTTCCCTCTCGCATTTTTCTTTTCAAATTTCCTTTATACACTACCCCTAGATACTACACAAAAAATTGTAAACTTTTTTTAACATTTCATTATGAGTTAATAAAGGTTATGATTATGAAGTCGAAAATTAGAAAATATTTCTGCGGTAGATTTTAGGAGAACCCTGGGAGATGAGACAGAGCAAAATCAGAACGCAATGATACGATCTTAAAAATCGCTTAATTCATACAGTTGAGACTCTGTCTCTTTCTGACCTCCTCGGCGAACAACTCGCCGAATACCTCACGGCGGGTAAAGAACAAGTGTGTCTTCACTCGTGATTCTATGGTTTTCTTTTTCATGGCTCGAATTATAATATCACATAAAGTATTGAATAGGAAATAGTTTTTCACTCAAAACAGCTTATATATATATTTATATACAACAGCTTATATACGTTTATTTATGAGCGTCAAATAAACAGCAAATTACGAAAAACAGAAGGACAGTGCCATCACGTGATCATATATAATTGGTGGTATATCCCTCGATATATCACGGTTGATATTCGCAGACTTTTAAACGCTGAGATACTGTAACGTAAAGAAAATGTGGAAGACATTTTACTGTTTTAAAATTTTAAAATTGCCATCTGATTAACTAAGTTATTGAACTGTTTTGAAACAAGAAGTTTAGCATTTTATAATTGCGTTCGTCATGATGTTTTTGTCTCGGCAAATTCGTTTGCGTTTTAGTTTGGGTCTCTAATGTCAATATTTTGTTCAAAATATTCATTATAGCAAAGGTTTTTCACCTTATGACAAAAACACTAGGGCAGTGACGCAGATTGTAAAGTCTGAAGAAGTCGAATGTGCTTATCAGTTTTGGCTGTCATACCGGGTATAGCTAAGTCTTTGGTATAAATCCTTTGAGTAGCTTATTTTCTGACCTAAGTACTGATAGAAATTATGTCAATTCTCATGAATTCGTGACTTGCACACGCGACGTGAAAATGAGTTTAGAGGTTTATCGCTGTAAATGGTTTTGTCTTAAACCATTTTGACAAATAACACTGCTTTGAACATGGAACACGAAAAGAATTTGTGACTAAGGGCTTAAGTTTCGTAGGAACTCGCGGTAAAAAGCGAAAAGTAAATGAAAAATCACGCCAGTGCAAGATCTCTCTGCTGATAAAGCAATACGCGCGGATGATAGTTGTTATTGAAAAAGATTTTATTAAGAAAAGCGGGAGCATTTTTCGCGCCAATAAAATATGATACTTTTTATTACAGAGAAGCCACTGATTAATGAAAAGATGGTTGACGTTTTTGATGAAGGTCTCTGTTCACAGCATCTTAACTCAATATGTATTTAGTAATCGAGTTTTGACTTACCTAGTCTAAAGTAGACCCAATAAGGCACTGAGAAACTGCCGACCGCGATATCTGCCACTGCCAGACTGCATAAGAAACAATTTGTAGTGGTTCTGAGCTTTCTGTTTCGGTAGAACGCCAAACAAACCAGTGTGTTTCCAAAGATAATAGTCAGCGCCAGAATACATAGAAAGAACGATTCTGCTTTTACGCCACTTTCGATGTCGATCGAAATCTGTTTTTCAGCAATAGAGGTAGAGTTATTTGTAGTAGACATGCTGTTAGGAACCTCGCTACTAGGTTTTCGCGCCGTTGCTTCCCTCTTGGACGGTCATAGGAGCCTGAATGGCCTACCTGAAGAAAAAATAGTTAAATTTAAAGTCGGTCAGGTTTGCGATGTGCTTGTGGGATTTTGAGTTTCGGTTCCGCCACTGCGCTGGTGATTGAGTAGTTCCTTCGTTTCGATCAGTGCTTGACCTCTTAGGAAAAGACTCGTTTTTCTTTCCTTAAACGAGTGCGTTTTTCCTGTTTCCTAAGAACTCCTCGCTATGACAGTAGCCTCATAGATGATGGACGTAGCTCTATATATGGTATAGCGGAGGGAGCATGTTTAGCTCGGCTACTTTACGACTTTATGAAAAAGCGATATCTTCATTAAGTCTTTTATGAGTTTTCTCAGCTGCTTAGTCTTGATATACGTTAGTAAACAGGAAAAAAAACTTTAAGCCATTAGATCAGCTAGCGTTGGTATTGGACAGCTGAGGAGGAATTAAATCTTTATAACTGAGAGCACTCACTGATGTTGGTTATATGACTGCCTTAAAAAACCTATTGTCGAGTTTATTGGTCTTGAAAAAAAAAACATAAAAAACTGAAAAAGAAATATCAGAAATAACAGAAATAACAGAACGTCAAAACATTAATGTCAAAACACGAGAGCTCTGCAACAAATTCGAATTCCTGCTGTAAACTATATTTTAAGGAGATCGATAAATGTGATGGTGCCAACGGCATAGCATGACATCTATGTTTTAATTGCAGGCATATTGCATTTCATATAACATGTTAAAAAGTTTCAATTTTAATTGGAACCCGACGAAATGTTTAAAAAAAAAAGTCATTTAACGTAAACTCGCGTGAGAAAAATGGTTTTGTCTTTCGGAAATTCAGAAGTTCCTAATACAAACCCTCAAGGAAACGGCACGCGTTTTGTTAGTGCCGACAAAAGATCATTACGGTGGTATTTGATAGGCAATTGATAAGAGATTATGCGACAAAAGTGTTAATTGTCATCCGATCTAGGGGGAAGGAGGAAAGCGCGGTTTTTTCCCCGCGGAAGATCTCCCGCGCCTCGCAAAACGACCGCTCATCAGGTGAGCAGGAAAAGCCTTGGCTGCGGTCTAAAAGAGTTCGACATATGCTTTATGTTTCTCGACGCGGAAGTTTCGGCGACGCTTAGACCCAGTCAACGTCGTGCAGAACCACATTAAAAGAATTAGGTGCGACGATAATAGGACGTTTAGAGCAAAAACATTAGCTTGACGTGATATGCCGTGCTATCGTCCGAACAAATACTATGTCGCTCGCCACGAAGATATTTGCTTCGACGTTTAGAGCAATTGCTCCACGTTGGCTCAAGTTTAGACCGGGCCTTTACACAGTAGATTTCTCAATTTTCAAATCAGTGAGTTTAAGTAGTCAGTGAAAAGATCTCACTTAAGATTAAATTTGAATCATTTTATACGACGTTCAATTACACCTTGATTAAATGCTTGGATCACTCTCTCGAGTGTTGATTGGTTCAACATCTTTGAATATGGTGAAATGTTTTCTCATTTCAGAGCATTCTCAAGAACATTCCATTTCAACTCAGAAGTATGCTTTAGCATGAGATGTATTTCAGGGGATCCAGTCTAGGTCAATTCCAGATTTTGTTTTCCTTTAAAACATATTTTTGATACATGCAGATCCTATAAGACATTATAAGTGAAGTCAATGAGCACTTCATTACGCTTAGGGAGAAAACACGGAATCTGGCGACGAAAATTACGGAGACGCTGCCATTGTCTTTGTGTGTCTTCAAGAGAGCATATAGGAATACAACGTTCGGGGGGTAGGATGTGCTCGTGCCAATAGCAAAGCATTTCAAGAAGTAAAAGGAAAGTAGATGTGTTGTGACATAAATAGAACAACATTTGGCAAATATATTCCTAAGCTTGCGATAGCTGTATGATCTGATTCTTCTTTTTATGGATGCCACGTGACATGAAATGGGAAAAGATTGCGCCCAAGTCGAGGATGCGATCAACCCAATTTAACAAACATATTCCATATAGTGAATCGGGCTTATTTCCGAAATGGCTCCTTTTTCCAGAGCGTTCGTATTTAACAAAAGCATTTAACGTGAGTTGAAAAACAAATTACAATAAATTGTTTTGAGACCAATTTTTATTTTGATTACCACTCCGATTACTAGAGAAATCAACTAAAGCCAACCGGGGGACATTTTATGATTTCCTGTCGCAGAATTATTCGGAAACATGTTCTTAGAGTAAGTATGATGATCATTTTGACGTTACTCTATGTCTATAGTGCTTCGTTTCATGATATTTCTCTTTCGCAAGTCCGCAAGAGTAACAAAAACACTACATATAAGCATGCAAAAAAATAAGTCCGGATAAATTGTTGTGTTAGGGGTGGACCATTAGAAGTTGGGGGAGGGGGGGTGGCAATTCCCAAAAAAAATTCGCGCAAGACCAATCCTTCAAAGAAAAAAATCTTGCAGAGATTCAAGCTAGGAAATAAAAATCCTACAAAGACAGGCTTGGGTTCTCATTAAAAGATGTCTTAAGTAGTTATTCCAGCAACTTCTCTTTTGCATTTTTCTACTTCACTTAATAAAAATTTCGGCGCGCTTCGCGCGCATTAAAAATACCATCAAACATCGGTGAGAACTCACGCACCGAAGACACTGCCCTCGCGCCGTTTACAAGAACAAGTGTATCTTGCCGAGGAAAAACAAACTCTCCCAAAAAATGCCCTGAAGTGATAGGCCTGGCAGGCAGTCACTATGTTCGAAAGAATCACACTTAGGAAAGCGTGAGTTCGACGTTACAAGTATAGAAATTCGTCATGTGGACCGCTGCACACAAATGAATAATAATAATTTCGTAATTTGCGGCATCAATAATAAAACCTACAGGCATTGTTTATTATACACAAAAAACGGAACGTTCGTCTACCCTTTCTCTGAGGCTTGATGAAATGCGTTTATAAAAATTCGAGCGCGCTTCGCGCGCAACGGAAGAAAAGGACCTCTACCATGTCAAATAGGGGCCGGGGCATGGCAAAAACGTTTAACAGCTTCAATCTTTTTTAACGGCAACCAATAAAAATATATCATAAGAAAATGTGTTGTATCTATACATACAGCAACAAGATTTTCTTAATCCATTTCTGAACCAAATATAGTATATAGTATAAGAAAATTTTGTTGATTTGTTGATGCGGATTTAGATGATCTGTGGGAACGGAACGCCACGGGAACAGGTAGTGCTCGATGCGCAAGATACCTCTCGTGGGTTTATCCTTTCCACTTTTTGTGTGTGTGTCTGCGAAAAAAAAAATCGTACATGGCCTTCGAGTCCGAAAAAAAAATTCCTGCACAACCTGATCCCCGAAAAAAAATTCATACGCAAAATTATTGCCACCCCCCCCTCCCCCAATTTCTAATGGTCCACCCCTTATTTTGATATTCTATGATTACGTAAAGCCGCAAGAAGCAGCCAATGGTTGACATTGATGATTTCCTATCAGAATGAGTTCGTGAAAAAACGTACATAAGTGGTAAATTGAAATTGTTTTGGTCACGCTATGTCTTTGATAGATGATAGGTATAGATAGATTTCGGCGTTTTTCTATGAACTCTACGCCAACTACAAACCGCAGTTTGGCTTCCGTCAATCAAACGAGTGAACAACTGTGGGTGATTTCACGCAGGCTTTGAGAGTTTTTTCAACTGAAGGAACCAAATAGTCGCGATGAGATTTAGTGTGGAATCCCTGAGTCGGGTAATGGATTTTCTTTTAATCCCATGCCGGAGGATTTATTGATTTAATAATTTACAAAAAAGGGCTTTACGCGCGCCAAGGAAACCATTGCCAAACTGTTTCAATTTCAGTTTCAGGAAAATACTACTTAAATCTTGGTAGCGAGGCGTCTTCTTTGACGGAAAGACGTTTCCTACAGTGTTTCCCTGGTTTAACAGAGTTTAAAACTTCAGAAAGTAATTGTTCTCACTTGATAAATTGTAAATTTGTCGTGTTGAAATTTAATTTCGTGAGTGTCCTGTGTTTTTCATTGAACTTTTGCAGCCATGTAATTCCACAAAAAATCTCCCTCGATTTCAGCCAATCAGCACGCGAGACAGAGTCATTATAGCATGGGATTCTAACCTGAATCCCAGGCGTCCCTTGGTCTCGATCGTAGCTCACGTTGCGAGAGGAGACGTCGGAATTCACACGAGATTCTCTCATCCATTATGTAATTACTGCCATGAAGCTAAAAGTCGTTTTCCTGACAGCGTTTACAAGGCACCGTACGCCTTCTTCAACATTTGCCGCGTCTAAGTGTCTAGTTCGAAGTTTTCGCGCACAGGGGGAGCGGGTGTTGTCATGGAAGCGTAGACATCAAGTTTCTTGCTCAGCTGCACGTGTTACTGAGAATGGCTATAACAAAACCGACCAATCACATTATACTGACCGATTTTGGGTCAGACGGAAAATTCTTGATGGGTATCTTTTAGGGTAAAATTTCTTGGTTCGTGAGATACAGGTGTGCCTGAAGTTCTTTGCTTTTTTATACGGAAGTAAAAAATAATTTCATTGTTTTGCGGAAGGCGATAAAAATATTTACGACTATGTTGTTTTCTTCCTGGAGCGAAGCGTAAGGAGAAGGTGCCGCATTTGCTCTAACATCTGCAAATGGTTAGACTTCGCGTAGTCGTTTTTTTTTATGTTTAGGGACTCGTCATAAAGTATAGGGGAGGGTTGGCAGGGGGCAAAATCAGGGGGTCGGTCAGTTAACATAAATGTGAACTCCTTCAAAGGGCTTTATTGCGTAGACAATTTGACAACTAAAAAGGGTGTGCCATTGCAAAATAGAGTACATATTATTATATTCAAGTCTGCTTCAAAACCCATAATTTCTGCCCTACTGAAAAATGTAAAAGACTTTGCTTTTCAATAATCAATCTTCCAAGATATACATTCAAGAACAAGTTCGAGTATCTGAAATTGGACGATTGGACGATTCTCTTCAGCGTGTTCCAAGACCCAAACCTGACGACAGTGCTCTTCCCAAGTTAAAATACTTACCCTATGAAGAGACGCCTACAAAAATGAGGAGTTTCCTAGAGGGTTTGATGACTAAAAGCAAATGAGACCAAAAGCAAAACCCTACTAGTCACTGGGAAACGCTTACAAGTGCCAGCACACTCCCTTTCTGTTACAACTGCCAGCGGAAGTACCTTGGAACAATTAGATTCAGTCACTAGGCTCTTAGGACTCGAACTAGATGTCAAACTAAGTTTTACAGATCACATAGAGACATTATGCAAGAAAATATCAGCGGGTTTTAAATCAGCAGGGTAGAAAAGAAAACGAAAACCGCTTTGATAAATCCATAAAAAAATCAAAACAAACTGAAAGTGCTCGGGCCCGAGAAATCTCGGGCGTTTCGAGAAACGGGCGCCAACCTCTTATAATGGCAAGACCATTGGATTTGTGAGATACAGGTGTGTCTGAAGTTCGTTGTTTTTTTATGCGGAAGTAAAAATTAATTTCATTGTTTTACGGAAAGCGATAAAAATATTTACGACTCTGTTATTTTCTCCCTGGAGCAAAGCAAAGCTCCACTCTGATTGACTGAATGGTTGTCATAGTTACACATCGGCCAATCAGCGACGAATTGGATACAGACCAATTATCACCATCGTTGCCGTCAACTTAGTCGTCGTCGTCATTCACCATCCTCGATCGGAGACCCAGGGAATTTTTCCTCTGCTCCTCGCTCGCTCGTGAGTGAAAACGTTAGAGGAAAAATCCCCTGGGTCTCCGAGGATGGTCATTCACTTCAGGAATAAATGATTGTCGAGATGTTATCCGTAAAATTGATTAAATATGGATTCCGAAATCTAGCATGTTTGAATCATTGCAGTTTTCTTATTTTTCTGCATTTTTTTGCGTCAAGATATTGCGTCTTTTTATAGTTTTTTGCTTCGATAATAAAAGCCACAAAATTATATCTAAACCTCCTGTTATCAATCGGCATATGACACGTGCTATAGAAAGAGGAAAGAGGTTTTCTATTATTATCTGCAAGCTCACCATCCCGACGGCGATTTTGTATTCTAGTATTCTGTAGCTCATTGTGGTTTCTCCAAAGGGAAAATAATTGTTTTGTTTTATCTGCACATGCGCCGTCAAATGTCAAAGACGTAAAAAATCCATATCAGGCGTAATAATATCAAAATGAAGGATTATAACTGAGACAAAATGTGCGAAAAACTCACCTTAGGCCGTTATCATAACGAACTCGCTGACTGCATGTGTTTTCTTGGTTCTGCTTTTACAAAAGGGTCCGCAATATCGAAAAGTCTACAAAAACTGGAGCGAAATTAAAAAAACAGGACGTGATTCGCATAAACATTGTGAATATTCGTTAATATTGAGCTTCACGGCACAGCCAGTAATGGAAGGCAATTATTCATTTTCTCCTCATCTGACAAACGAAGCAATATTGCCGAGATTATCCTTTGTTATACCAGAAGACAAATCGCACGTTCCGGGAGCAATGGAACTGAATACAGAAAAAAACTGATAAGTCGACGACGTGGGGTTCCCAAGGGTGTCAAGGGAAAAGATTGAACTATATCTGCCCTTCCTTGTCGTACTGAAGCAAACAATACCATCTCAATCAACTGTAAATCCTATGAAAAAAGGAAATTACCACGTATTATCTTGAGACTGTATTTTCTCGGTTTACTATTCAGCGTTGATCACTACACACTTTTATAAGATTGGGTTCCTTGCCAAGATTTTGACAGTAATTAATTTTCAGCTTGATAAAATGTTAAGTGTGCACCTCCTCTAAAAGCATTCGCAACCGAACAGAGTTTGATATAATTTTTATGCCTGCTGGAAAAATTTAACTGGTCAAAACTCCTTTGTACTCGTTCGTGCAGGACACCAAGAAACAGTTAAACAAAATATAGCCGGTAATATTGCACCTTTCTTTTATTTTTAAATCGACAGATTTGATCAGCATTTGAGAAGTATTGAGTTCAACGCTAAGATTTCCTATGGCGAATAAATCTTTATATATCGATTTCTAATTTTAACAAAGATTTTTCGGTCACTGAACTATGTTATAGATTGCCTTTTTTATTCCAGTAAATAAACGGTTTGCACTGAATTTTTTTACCAGGGAATTCTTATGAGCAAACGCTGATCTTAAGGATATAAGTCAGATTTATGTATCCAAATATGAAAACAGCCAACTTGAAAAAATGTTCCAATTTATGGGGGCTGGGATCGACTGGGATCGACTAGGATCGGTGTGTGACTAGGATCGACTAGGGAGCAAAAGTCTGAGCTATAGCTAGCAGACGTGCTATAATTAACGTATCACGAAATAAAAACTCCTTATGAAGGCTGCTGTGATTAAGGTCGAGACGATTTGTCCCTCCTAAATATCAAAACACATTTATCATATTCAAAACGAGTCTGCAAATAAAATAAAATAAATTAAAAAAAAGATGAAGTAAAAAACTAGCGAAGATGCGAAGATGCGAAGATGCGAAGATGCGAAGATGCGAAGATGCGAAGATGCAAAGATGCAAAGATGCAAAGATGCAAAGATGCAAAGATACAAAGATACGAAGATACAAAGATACTTAGGAACAAAGATTCCTTGTATCGGGTTTTTCATATGTATTATTGTTACGGTTTCAGCCTCCACGAGCCTCTATAGTTTCAAGATATAGATGCAGATGCTCATTTTAGCTTAGAAAATGTACTGTACTGATTTGTTTAATTTTGCAATTGAAGTTTGGTTTTGTAGTTTTACAGTGACTGACCTCTAGCACAATTGATGAAGGCGACGGAGGATAGCTCTGGTCGAAATGATTGCCCATCTGGAATCTCCATCAAAAGCGGTAGCGTCTGCATCTATATTTTGAAAATATAGAGGCTGAAACCTGGGTAACACTAATACATATGAGAAATCCGATACCTTGTATCTTTATACTACGTATATATCTTTCGTATCCTCGTATCTTCGTATCTTCGTATCTTTGTATCTTCGTATCCTTGTATCTTTGTATCTTTGTATCTTCGTATCTTCGTATCTTCGTATCTTCGTATCTTTGTATCTTTATATCTTTATATCTTTTTATTATATGGATGCCAGTGTTTTACCGAAAACTACAACACTCGTATTTTCCATATCTTCACTAGTGAAAATATGATAAAGTTATATACCGAATGTCCCGGATGTGCACGTTTGCAGTGTTGTTTTCCTGACTTCGTCTGCAGTGAAATCTCGCTCGGTCACTCGGAGTTTTAAGCCACAAAACTAAGTTTTTTTTCTAGTTCTAAAGAGAAAAACCTTATTTCAACTATGGCAGAGAAAGCTACAGCAACACAAAAAGGGAAATTAGTTCTTAACGACACTGGGAATCAGAAAGATTGGAGGGAGCACTTCACAAATAAACACTTTCGACTTTACCAAGTGAGTTGTTCAATTTGTAATATTTTGCCGCTAAGTCAATTCTAATCCAAATAATAAAAAAAACATTACACGGTGGCTTGAAGATATGGATTTCATTTTCTCGTGTCAAAAATTCTTGCCACTCGAAATAAAATCCATATCTTCGCGCCACCGTGTAATATCCTCTATGTATCTTCCTATCTCGAAATAGTGCTACCCAAGCTGGCCCCGGCCAGCTTGATATAGATTTTACCAGACATTTCTTGTCTGATATTGTTATGTTTGTCGTGTGTGTCAGTAAGCCGCCTGCTATTTATCACACCCTGGTATTGACGTAAAATAAATAATACAAAGCAATTAATCATGCAGTATTAATTAGAAGCTGGAGGTGCGAGGGATATAAAAAGATAAGAGAAAAAGTCACGGAAGAATTGTTTGTTTGTTCCTGAAATTAGGACTTTATTCTGACAGTTTAAAAAGTCTAACAAGGTTGAGTTGCAGAACATTGTCACGTGTCTGTATTGCTTGAAGGCTAAGCAATAGTTTATCCTTGTCTAAGATCAGTACACATTCGTGACTTGTAAAGATTAAACGTAATTGTTTAAACAATTGAAAACATAAACATTCTTTTGAATGCTACTATGAGCGACTAAACTTCGTCGGTGGTTAAAAAAAATCAACCTTGTTGACGCACTAAAACAGATGAAATTAAATGGATCAAAGCGCTTTTATCCGATAAAATCAACAGTGTAAATATTATTTAGTGTTGCTAAATCTGTTTTTGTTGTAAGACATCGAACAAATTACTAAACTCTTGTACTCTTTAAAGCCGACAAATTTCCTATTGTTTCTCTAAAAACGCCCAAAGGAAGACAATTATTAAAAAGAAAGGCAATAGCTTGCTGACTAACAGAGTAGAACAAGATATGCCAAACATGGCAGAAAAAATGTGAAAAGCCAGACACCCCACCAGGAAGCCATTTATTAGTTGTTTGTATGTTGCACCTGGTTTTTTACTGTTAGTGTAAGTTGAATTCTGTCAGGCCGAAACCTGACAAGAGCGTTCTCCCAAATGTAATTTACAGTTTAAACAGTGTATTTTTTTTTAGATAATCAATTTGAAACAAAACTTTGATAGATGCGTTTCTTGGAGGTTTACACATATGCGCGTCACACATTTTATGATGACCTAATAACCTTATAACCGACGGTAGAGGTTTTCAAAGCGGAGTTAACTTTGCACTGCAAGTGTATAAATTTATATTTAGTGTTATTTTACCGTTAGCATAGTCCTGTTGGATTATGTAATATGCAGAATTTTTGCAAATGGTTTAGTTAGACGTTCTACATCTAAAGAACATATTTCCTGAATTCTTGTCAACACTCCTTACAGACAGGTTGCCTGTACATTCTGTGGATAAGAACTGAATGAATTTTATCCGTTTAATTCTCGTTTGGTTGTCACATTTAAGTGTTAGTTCAGCGCTGAGAGGAAATCTTCCGGGTATTAGTAAAAATAGCCAAACATCTGTGTAATGTTTTTGTTATGTTAGATTTTAGTATCATTTTTAAAAGATCCGAAAACATTCAAAATATTTTTCATTTTGATATTTTCTGTTATTGTCAACTTACCTGCTATTTTTGGAACAGCGTCGACGAACTATCGTGATTGTTTTCGATGTAATAACCATTCGTAGCTTGAGCACCTAGACTTAGACAATGTTTACGAAGTCAGAGATAGTGAAACATGTTAGTTTCCTTTAGCTCCTTGTTCCCAGACACGAAATGGTTCAACGGCTCTTGCAAAACGGTAGTAAGGTACTATTAAAATGATTCTGGATTTTGTATCGAAGTTTAGTCACGAATCTGCTAACAGCACATTGGATCATTCTTTGAGCTTTTGTCTCTTAACCTGCAGGGAATATGCATGGAAAAATAGCTCACCCACCAGCAGTGGGGCCTACAGAACGCGAATTTAGAATATTAATTATTTGCGAGGTCTTGTGTGACAGGTTTATACCCAAGGCAAACAGCCCGTTGTTATTGTTTATATTCAAAAAGGAAAACCGATTTCCTAAAACACGAACTCATAACGACAAACACACTCAACAAATCCAATAAACAAAATTAGCATGGCGAGTAACATTTTGTTAATTTTAACTTCAATCCCCGAAATGGGTAAGGGACCGGTCATTATTTATAGGGAGTACCGGTCTGTAAATCTATTTATTATATAGACGCGAGTGTTTTACTGGGAAATACGCCACTCGTAGATCTCATACGAAGCTACATCCGGGTCCTCAGTGACATATTCTCCATATCCTCACTAGTGAGGATATCGGTCAAAACAAAAGTGCTTGGAAATAAAAAGAAAATTACACGGTGGCTTGAAGATATGAGTTTTATTTTCTCGTGTCAAAAACAATATTTTACTCATTCGCTGCGCTCATTCGTAAAATATTGTTCTTGCCACTCGAAAATAAAACTCATATCTTCGCGCCACCCTGTAATATCCTCTATATATTTCTTTCCCATTCTTTTTCATAACCCGCTGCCAGTATTTCTCTAAAAAAAAAAACCTTTTTTGGCCTCACTTTTTTCTGCCCCGGCATAAATTTTCCGTGGATTCTTGAATGTTAAATACCTTAAAAAATATAGCACTTAATCAACAGCAAATTGATTGCCAGAACGACGAGACTCTCTCACTCATTGTTATGTTTTAAGACATCTTGGTTGAATATAAAGTTGGTTTAAATTTACGTAGTCCGGTATATTTGAGTTCTATACCCCGGTAGATTTCCCCCCAAAAAGGTCTATAAATATTCTATAAATAAAGAATTTATAAATCTAAAAATACATATAAATTAAAGAAAGTCTTATTAAGTTCATATTTGGAACTCATTACCTTCCTTTCTCCGGTCTCTAACTTCTCTTCCTAATTTTAAAACTAAGCTAAAAGAGTATCTTTGTAAATAGTTATCATGTAGTATGTTTTCCTTTGTGACCTATTAAAACCGGTCCCTTATTGGAAGGTATCAAATTTCAAAATCCCCTTAAATATGGTTCCCGTTGAAAAAGTCACGATTTCCAGTTAGATCGGTAATACCTGCTCCGAAGTTAATAACCTTACATTTAAACATCTATTATGTAATGTATTGCATTGTATTGTAGAGTATTTTTTGTATTTTGTCCCTCAGGCCTCCATTTAAAGCAGCTCTGCTAAGCTGTGGATGATCCTGATAAAATATTGCTTATAAATAAATAAAAATAAATGTTACTGTAGGCGAGATCCTTTTCAAGTCCCAAAATAATGTATTGTCACTCAAATACTGTGTTTACATACCTCCATTCAGCGGCCAACCTATCATTAAGCGGCCACTTGGCTCGGTCCCGAGAGGGTGAACAGTGCAGTAAGAAAGGCGCTTTACCAAAAGCTTTTACCGGACTATTTTAACTTTTTGACTAGACAGACTATGAGTACAGCTTGTGGAGATGTTAAGAGACGCGCTTAAAAAAGTAAAGGTCTTCTTTAGTCATCGTATCGTAAGGGAACTCTACGCTGTATCTGTGCTGTGTAAATGGCTTTGCCGTACTAAATTTTGTCAGCCTGACCGACATTTCGTCCGTGCCGAGACTACGTGGCGAGGTAGTCACAGAACCATTTTTATCCGAGCCGTGCCAAACGTTTATATCTCGTGTAATGGGGCTTTAGACAAGGAGAGGTTCGAGGACTTTGCCCGAGTCGGGAATCGATCCTGGACAACAGCGGTGAGAGATCCAGCGCTGAGTTGGCATGCACAGACAATCGCAAGTTTAAAGGAATTCAGACCGGAGTCGGGGACTGACAACATTTCCATCTTGACCCTGTAGCATTAAGGGCATGCAATTTACAGTATGCATTGTACTGTACTTCTGTATATAAATACAATCCGTATATTTCTATGATGAATTCCTCCAACAGATCAAATCGGCTAACGGTGTTTACATCTTGTTGCCCCCAATTCAGATCATGTGATGATTCCTTTGGGTGGTACAATTGTCAATGTTTTCGCACTCGACCGAGTGCTCGAGCGCATGTGCAGAACTAACAAAAGTATCCACTGAGAGGAATAATCACATGATCCTGAATTGGGTGGCAACAAGATGTGAACACCGTTAGCTTAGGGCCACCACTCGAGCATATAGCATCGTTACCATGGTTACATGGAGGGGGATCCTAGATTGGCTTAGAACTCTCAATTGTGGGATTGCTTCTCTCTGGAGAAGATGGGGTCAAGGGGATTGTTAGCCTGAGTATCAGGCGGAATTTAATTTTTCCAAGAGAAAATGAGTGAGGAAATATTTTTCAAGGGAAACGAGGGAGGGCCTGATCCTCAGGTTAGGGGATTGTAATCCCTTTCCTCTTGCTCCCAAGAAAATGAGAAAATTGCATAAGACCTCAAGGGGATCATAACCCCTCCTGATGGTGTGGCCCTTGGGGATTGTAACCCCTTGGATAGCATTGTCTAGATAACTTGTGTTCATTCCCTACTCAATCCCTACCCTATTGTCCCACATACAGGCGTTGTATTCTGCCATAGGTTGGGAGGGTTAATCCTCGTTCAATAAGACATTGAGAGAGATTCATACAGAGTACACTTGTTATCTCGTCTCCAAAACTTGGACGATGATTTCAATCCTCGGATTAACACTCTGGCTTAATTGTCGGGTGGCTCTGGCTTTGGACAGGGTTCGTGTGCTTTCTGGATGACAAAAATCCAGGATTTTCCAGGAGGTCTTTAGTTATTTTTCAAGGAGTTTTCCAAACAAACATACACACTTTAAAAGGAACATGCTTTACAATATTGGACCAATATACGGCAATTACATTACAAATACATTTTTCTATTCACTCTTGTTGCATTTTGATAACAGTGCTAATTTCATAATTTGCAGCCCAAAATAAAATTCGCGGGTTTCAGGAGTTCCAGGATTGTACTTAATATTCCAGGACTTTCAAGGACTTTACAGGAAGGAAATGAGAATCCAGGATTTCCAGGGCAAGTGCACTTGGATGTACCATGTTTGGAGTACCTACCGATCTTTTTTTTTTGTCCTTACTCTAACGACGACTATGGGGTAATCATTCATTGCACCTTCCAAAGACGGAATCCCTTTCTTGTAGTTTTGCTATAAGTATCTTCCTCATGTTAGTTTACTGTCATTACTGCGATTTTCATAATTCTGCGAACTCTACACCGACCAACAAACCGCGGTTTGGCTTCCGTCAATCCAACGAGTGAACAACTATAAGTGATTTCACGGAGGTTTTGTTGGATCTTGTGAACTGATAGTTCACTGTAAATTGCAAATCAAACTCAGAAAACATGCGTGGACGTGACTTCAAAGGTTGATTGACGGAAGCCAAAACGCAGTTTGGTGTTCGGAAATGTTGAGAGGGAGTTCGCAGAATTATGAAAATCGCAGTAATACGCAGAAAAGGGCAGAATAGCGTTTTCTAAGCTAGGCTAGGGCTTATACAAGTTGAATTGTTACTAGCAATTTTCAACAGTAGCGCGAAGTGAGCTTGATACAACCACCCGTAACACACTCGTAAGTGACTCTTTGGGACACTTAAGTGCATGGATTTGTATGCAACCGGGCCCAAGGCCCTGTTCCTAAAAGATAGGATAAATCTATCTTAGGGATAAATATGCATCGATGAACTGCTTTATCCCAGGGATAAATCTGTCAATCCCTCAGTTATCCAGCTTTTCAGAACCGGGGCCATGCCGGATTATTTAAATTATTACTCGCGGAGTGCCTCAAGATTGGTTCTAGGGCCACTATTCATTAAATAATCGAATGTTCGCTATTGTAAGAAATCGTTTACGTGTTTTCGTGTCTGTCAAAAGATAGGCCTGCTGTTCGATTGAAACTTGATTATTCTTGTTACTTCTTGCCTTTTCCCGCTTACCTCCAACACAACTTTTAGGTTAAGGAAACCGTAAACTTACGGGTACCCTTCGCGCAAAACATCTCTACGCGGCGCAGTTAAATAAGCCCCCAAAACGAGGAGCAGAGTTATAACGATAGAATTTCGAGCAAGCAGGATATTTTAGAAGTAAAACCCTACTCCCCCACCCTGGGATAGAGTGTTCGAATTCTAGTAGAGGTAACTCGGTTTGCCACGGAAGACAACAATAATAATAATACTAATTTATATAGCGCCTATACATATATGTTCTAGGCGCTTTACATTCATTAAAAAACAAGAATAACAATTTGATACAAAAAAAAAAAACACTAAAACAATAAAAACAGTAAAATCATGGTTATCATAAATTATCGACTAAAATTATCCGTTTAAAACTACAATTACAATTGATACGCCTGCTTGAAAAGATGGGTCTTAAGAAATGATTTAAAAGTTGAAACAGAGTCGGCACAGCGGATCTTCAGTGGCAGTTGGTTCCAGAGAATCGGGGCATAAACAGAAAAAGCTCTGAGACCATAAGACTTATATTTGTTGATTACGAGTTTGTTGGGATCAGCAGATGATCGTAGCGTCCTAGCGGGTGTATAACGAGCGAGAAGATCCTGGATGTAGTTAGGTGCAGAGTCGTTTAGAGATTTAAAGTAAGAAGATTTATTTAACTAAAAAGAGAAGTTTAAGGAAAACATCAAGACTTGATGAATCCAATCGAAACTAATAAGCAGAATAAGCAAACCTGAAATCTTAATAAGTGATAAAACACTGAAAACTGAGTTTGTGCTTTAATTAATAGTCAAGCTAAACATTTGCTAGGTTAAAGGGGCACTCGCACGCTTAATATTCGTCCACCGTGGACTTAAATAGGTAAAATTGTATCCGTGAAAACACATGTACATTTGCCCGTAGTAATCAAAATAATCCTCCAGATTAATAGAAAAACCTTTCAAGCGTTAGACAAATGCAATTCCAGGTTGTTTTGACCTGATATCAAGAGGATGGAATTGGATTGCGATTTGAGCTATTTTCTTGTCAGAGAAGTGGTCAGCAAGCGTGCGAGAGCCCCTTTAACGTTGATTTTGGTAAAGTAATGAGTCCGGGAAAGAGCGTTTCCGGTCAGTTTTAGCGCGCCATGTTACAGCAGGGCAGATTTGTTAGCGCTGTCCTAATTTCAAAGTGTCCAAATGCAAGGAATGAGAAGTTTGATTAAGACATTCATTGTGAAATATTCATGTTTAACAGGAACGCTTTACCAATTTCTTCACGGGGTCTGCTCATCAAACGCACTATAATATACCGGAGATACAAGCATGTTTACATTTCAGCCTCGATTCCATACTAGACAAGTCACGTGACCCCTTTAACCTACACAAATCCACTTGCTGGAGTCAGGTCCATCTGCATAGTATAACTGATGAATTTCAACAAATTTCGTTCAATTATACCGGAGATACAAGCATGTTTACATTTCAGCCTCGTTTCCATGTTGCAGGAGCGGGCGCCTAGAGAAAACCTCCCCTTAACTGACTAAGACCAAAACATTTTGAGGTGGAAACAGCCTTTTTCTTAATCAGGATGATAATTGGATGATAATGTTTCCCGCTTCTACTCAAAACTTTTAAAAAAATCACTTTTTTGGCGTTTGCCTCCTGACTATAAGTTATCTTCAAAACTGTAAAATGTACGATCAAATGAATAGTTGAGGGGCCTTGTTTTTGTGAAAATGTTCCACTGAATTAAAAAAAATATATGTATTCTGTAGGTTTCGAGATTGACACTTCTGTCGGTTAGTTTTTACTTCCCTAAATCATTTCCTATGTTCATCCCACGCCCTTTAACGCATAACGATCAATAAGAGGTCAGACGTCTTTTCTTACCATTCCGTCCGTAAACAGCCTGATTATCCAATACAATTTCTAAGCTCAATGGTTACGGATATTCTAAAGTTATTTATATGCGAAAATATATTGCGGTTTTGCATCAAGTCTGTGGGGGGCTTCCCATACATTCAATATGATAGCCGCACTTTAAACGACAACATTGACTTCATGATTGTAAATCTCCTTTCTTCCAGCCGACACTATGTATCAAAGGCGATAATTCAACAAAGAAACCCTTTCTATGATAAGCAGGAATACAAAATGGTATCTAAAGGCGCATATTTCAGAGCTATCCAAAGACCATTTTCTGAGGAAAATATCTTTTTGGGCTGATGCTAGTCCAGCTATTAAGTTTCTTTTTAGACCTCATAAGTTCGACCACTTAGATTTCGCCCACTTAGATTTAAAAAAGCGTAACATTTTTTTGATATTTTTAGATCTAAGATTTTTGGACATCAAATGTCTCATAAATCGTGAAACCCTAGTTTTAATCCCTGGGATTTTCGGTCCCCTAGATTGTCAGCTAGAACAACCGAACAAATTCAACATTTATAAGGAATAAAAACATCTTTGTCGCTTAAAACTATTTATCATTTGTATACTATTTTAAATATCTTTTATCGTAGTCCTTTGTTGCATTCTATGATTTTTGGAATAACCCTGCAGTATCTTCTGAAATATATCAAAATCTGTTTAAAAAATCTAAGCCTCAGAGACTTGAAAGTATAATAAAAAGACCGCAGGGACCATTCGCCACCTGCTTGATAATGCGAGCCTTTTCTATTCAACCAACATGGAGGCATTTGTGCGATATTCTGGTTTAAAATGTCTAGGTTAGTAGCCAAATGACAGAAATATTCTACTAGATGCAAAGGATGTTAAACATATTGACTTTTTTGCTGACTACTAGACAATCAAGCGGTCAATTTCAAGGGAAATGCAGTGTTGTGAAAACAAAGTTTCGAGTTTCAATTTGAATGAAGTGCACCACAACTTTGGTTCTTTGTAAGAGAGTTCAGATTGAATTTGATCGCTATGAAATGCTCTGCTATTGAGCCGGGTGTCGAGCACTATGTGAAAATGGTATATTACATTGCCTTTGTCCAATCACAATTCTTACCTTGCAATTCTGTTACACTGGGTAGCTTTCCACTTTGTCACTTCAGTTCCTCTGTGTGTGCGACTGTTTTCTTTCGTTCATAAACACTAACTCTGCGGGAAAACAGACAACTATACTAATCTTTGAACTTGGCCACAAGGTAAAAGGGGAATTATTGAGGGCAGCTGGGGACCCTATGTTTTCGTTTTGCCGATCGCAAAACAAGGGCAAAGTAAAAAAAGATACACTAAATTATTATAACTTGTCTCAGTCGGACAACTTATCCTTGGAATTTGGGCCTTTGAAATTCATAAAGTTTTTTTTAGTCTCACCTTCTGAGCATATGATGATTTTTTTTTTCGAATCGAATACACCAGGGTTTAGGCGACAAAATGAGTTCATATACTACATATGCTTTACATGGCCACCAAGTGAACTATATTTCGCTTTTTAATACCTTTAGGCTTCCGTGCAGCGCGATCTATACCAGACCATCTGCTTATGGGAGGTACTATGCTTCACTAAGACTTCTACACTTTGCATTTTAAAACGCTCTTTTGTTAAGCTTGAAAATAAATTTCGGCCTGAAAAGGTATTGAAGAAAACATTTAAAAGCCCACACTCTAAAATTGACTTCTAATCACTTTAAAATAAGATGGAATTTACCTGACGTAGTGCCGACTACTTTGTTGGATAGCTCGTGGTCCTGTTCTGGGAAAAGCCATTAACATTTAAGAATAGCCGACATCAGAACCAGTCAAGGGTGGTTTAATTCCTGTAAGATAAGATTAACCGCACATCTTCACAAGAAGTTTCGTTATTTTTTGCCTTAAAAAAGAATAAATGAAATAAATGAACGTATTTACTAATATCAGATTGTAAAGATATGAAAACTGGGTTGATTCACGTCTGTTGAAAATAATTTACAGGTATTGATATTTGAGAAAAAGTACTACCAGTCAAAGGCGGTTTAATTCCTATTAGATAAGACTAAATCTACATACTTCACAAGAAGGCTCGCTTCTTTTTACCTTAGAAAAAAAAATAAATGAACGTATTTACAATATCAGATTGTAAAGATATCAAAACTGGGTTAATTCACATCTGTTGAAAATAATTTACAGATATTGATATTTGAGAAAAACTACTTTCTTTTAAAATTCAATAGAATGAACAAGCAGCACAGTGCTGTTAATCCGGCCCTGCACGAAAAGATATTTTTAAAATAATTATGCGTCTGTACTTCCTAGAAAAACAGTGTACTTAGCAGCGCTTTATTGATCTTTAGCTGAGTTTTGCATTTTAGGATAGTTTTCACCTGGTTTTATTTTTTATTTGACGCGCGTCCTATTCCCAAGTAAATGTGCATTTTAAAAACTATTAACTATTACCAGACGAAACTTGACATGACGCAAAATAACAAATAGTCTCATCGCCGTATTTTACGATTTACCTGTTCTTAAGGTCACTCACTCGAAATTCAAAATGCACCCAACTATGTCTAGTACCCAAAGTTGCGACGGCAAACTAAGGCCATAAATTCTCCTCATTTTTTCTCATTCTTTTTTTTCAAATCCTACTTTAATGATGTATAAATAAGTTATTAAGAACCGATCTTCTTGAAATCAATTTTTGAAGTGATTACTGATCGATTCCTGGAATTTGAGCAAAGCAAATTGTTCTACTACGACCTGAATATGAAGGGGCCTCACAAAAAATAATTTAGATTGTGACTTCTAAAATGTTTTCAAAAGCGGTGCTTAATAACTTTATTTATGCATCATAAAGTAAGATTTGAAAAAAGAATGATAAAAAAGAGTAGAAAACATAAAAGTTATGGCCTTGAGTTTGCCGTCGGATGCGCTCTAGTCACAGTTGGGTATCTTGAATTTCGAGTGAAACTTCAGTAAAACCGAGGAAGTTATAGACGCTTCGTTTACCATCAATTATCTATGAATGAGCATACGACTTGTCGACGTGATGGTGACACAAAATAGCAAGCAAAGTTCTGGTCGTCTTTTACCGTTCATATCTATCAAGCAAAGTTCTGGTCGTCTTTTACCGTTCATATCTATCTTTAAGCTACGCTTAAAACTGAGCAATTTATAGACGCATTTATAGACCAGCGATTTTCTTGTCGGTCCTTTTTGCTAGAATAGACACGAAGTGGGGGTGGGGAGGAGTTGAGCTCTATCTAAAAATCTATATTTCTCGCAATCGAGCTTTACCAATATTCTGATAGATTGTCCTACTGTATATAATTCCGTTACTTTTCGGATTGAATATTCAGATTCCTACTAGATATTCCCCGTATATTCCCAATGAAAACTGGATATTCTTTATTCTCTTAGGAAATATGTAATATTCCGAGTATTCCCTACTTTTCCTATGACATATTCCGTATATCGATATTCAATATCAATATTCCGCTTCTACCCTCGATTCGCCTACTGTCTTAGATGTTTTCAACACCTTGTTAAAGTTTGAACCACTGCGCTTGCCCGGCAATTAATTCACCAGCCGCTGCAGATTTTCCGTCGCGTTGAATAGCTCAATTTAGAAATAAAGATAATACATTGTAAGAAGATAACATCTGTGATAAAAGCAAATACTTTTAATGAAAGTCAACTCAGTGATTTCAAACAACGCTAGATCGATCTGCTGCCCATTGCAAAGCTTTCGGTGATATTTTAAACACATAGCCGCACTGTTGTTAAATTCTCTATTTTCAGACACCCTTTTAGTATATTAATTTGGTGTTTACCTTTAGATAAAAGTTACACAATGCCAGGAAGAACACTTTAGGTCCTTTAGGAGATTTCAAAACGCTAAATCGATCTGCTGCCCATTGCAAAGCTTCCAAAGCTTTCGGAGATTTTTTAAAACACATAGCCGCACTGCTGTTATTCTGTATTTTCAGTTACCCTATTAGTATATTAATTTGATGTTTACCTTTAGATAAAAGCAACACCATGCCAGGAAGAACACTTTAGGTCCTTTCTACGTCCCACTGCCCTGCTCCTTATAGGTCAGTCTATTAGGGAGTCTGTCTGTTAGCGAGTCATTTGAAGGCATGTTTTGTATGAATAACCCCGTTAACAGCTCGATATTTGCATGAGATTAACCGGTTACACGCAATCAAAGGGGCGACTTTCGTGACTGGACGAGTGTTTCCGGGTTTTACTGCGCGTGCGTACAGTCAACTTGTGGCGGTTCAAACGTAAAGAAATAAAAAAAAGGGACTTTTTTTGGCATGAAAATGTTAGGAACATGTATAGAAAGATGTTAAAAATCCGCCAAAATCCGCTTCGGCAAAAGTGGCGAATTTTACGATTTAAAAAATATATAAATTGCATACCAGGAAGCGCTTTGTTTCCCAGTCAAGTAGCGTCATATTTCTAGATTGTAAAACTAAAATGATTAAAGGTTTTCCCGGTAATGCTTACAATCTGTATGACCCATGTGCGAATATATATATCTTATTTAAGATAAATGCTAGCAACGAGTAAAATGTCCGCCAGTATTGCATGAAAAAACATCTAAAATGAGTTATTTATTATACGACGAACAAAATATTTTCTAGTTTCTTTTCAAGTTTCACTAGAAAACGTAACGTGATTTGACTAGTACACGATCGGGAAGCCATTCAATTGCGCGCGCAAAACCGGTTCGTAACCAGTTTGCTACAGTGTAATACGGCTTTCGACCGTGTAAGTTGGCTTTTGCCGTCGGCTCCATATCTGCACTTAATTTTGACCTTATATGGTAAAATGACGACACAGTTGTACAACAATATTTGGAAACACATATGGTGCTCATTCAAGCGTCTTGGTGGACAGACAAACAGAAGGTCCCGTTTTCACATCTGCAGACGGTTTGTCCGTCCAGACGATTTGTTCGTCACTAGTGTGAAAACAGCCTGTATTCTACCGGCCTAAAATAAAATCGCCAAACATTTCCAGTTTGCTGAGAAGGGGAATTCGGTCATTTTACTTTTAGATAGTATCCTAAACATTACTGCCACTTTCATAATTCTGCGAACTCTACGCGGACTAACAAACCGCGGTTTGGCTTCCGTCAATCAAACGATTGAACGGCTCTGGGTGATTTCATGCAGGCTTTGCAGAGGTTTTTGTAGCTAGGTTTTAAACCAAATTTTTTACCTTCAATCGCAAACGTCTTAGAAAAGTTCACGCGCTTGTCTTCAAAGAATTGATGGCGGAATCCAAAATGCAGTTTGACTTCCGGAGTTGGCAGAATTATGAAAATGGCAATCAAATGGTGCTGGTAGATTTTGGATTGTCTGTTCTTGTACAAAATTAACACTTTTATCCGTTTGCGGTCGTCTTTGCCAACATTTAATCTATTGCCTCTGAACTTGGCAGGATCATGAATACTAACTAGTGCTTTCCAGTGGTAGCGATGCGCTAGCAAAGTATTCGCTAGCTTGCCCGCGTGGGAAGTTCAAGATTTGGTGACGTCACGATGCGCCACCATATATGATTAACGACATCTCTACTTGTGGTCCGAAACGATGTAGGGGGGAGTAAGGGATGTCTGAAACCGCAAAACCGCGATAAAGATAGAGCGGGTTCGGTATGGCAGTGTGAAAAAGGCCGCGACAAAGTTGTACCGCGCTGCGACCGTGCCGCTGCCGTGCCGTATTGCATGAAAAAACATCTAAAATGTGTTATTTATTATACGACGAACAAAATATTTTCTAGTTTCTTTTCAAGTTTCACTAGAAAACGTAACGTGATTTGACTAGTACACGATCGGGAAGCCATTCAATTGCGCGCGCAAAACCGGTTCATAACCAGTTTGCTACAGTGTAATACGGCTTTCGATCGTGTAAGTTGGCTTTTGCCGTCGGCTCCATATCTGCACTTAATTTTGACTTTATATGGTAAAATGACGACAATGTGTGCTTCTGAGCGTTAGCCCTAGTAAGCGGAGAAAGAGAAAAAATCTCTGACCCCGAGAGGGATTCGAACCCACGACCTCAGGAATTGTACATCCGATGCTCTACCAGCTAAGCTATCAGGTCAGACTGGGAGCAGCTCGGGGTATATTAGATGTTATGGTCGCGGTAATGAAGTAAATATATGTAGATGTTCAGGCAAGCCTATGGCCGCGTAGCACTAAGTTCAACAGAGTGGAGTTAAGGAATAAACCTTGTGTGAAAGCTAACGTGCTAATGAAATGGTCCCATGTGTGCTTATACATCTAGAACTGCATTTGTATAACCACACTTGAAAGGTTTTTTTATTAATCTGGAGGATTATTTTGATTACTACGGGCAAATGTACATGCGTTTTCACGGTTACACTTTACTTATTTTATGTCCACGGTGGACGAATATTAAGTGTGCGAGAGCCCCTTTTAACATGATTCCTCGACAAAACGCTGCAGTGTAATTGAATTTCCGATGTAAATTATAGATTAATTCTAACAGCAAATTACGCTAGGCTTTATGCCGCACAAAACCGAAAGTTAGGATGAAAAAAAAGCAAAACCGCATCGAAAATAACGCAAAACCGCATACCGCGCTTAGCTTTATAAAACCGTGAAACCGAACGTTAAAGAAACAGTGAAACCGCACTTGAAATAAGGCAAAACCGAGTAACCGCAAACCCTTACGCCCCCGTCACTGTGGAACTCACTTCCAGTCACTATTAGTTTTGAGACTTTCAAGTCCAATTTGAAACCATTTCATTTTAGTTCTTTCTATAAGAGCTTTGTGAATTCATGTAAATGTAAATATGTGTATATGATTTTTTGTAAGAGCATTGACATACATATGTAATGCTCCTTTAGGTACCTTTAGGTACGGCTAGGTGGCGCACTATCGACTTTTCTCTGTTCCGGGGAGCTTGCAGTGCTCCGTCGACCTCAGGTTTGTCCGCCGAGGCTGTTTATACGAGCTATCGACGTTAAATAAGGAATTTTTTTGTACTCCTAATAAGTTTTTAGTGTTATTATAAAGATGGTGCTTATCTGAAAAAGGAAGTGGAGTTTCCATGTATTACTTTAAGCTAAGGGGCTCTAGAAAAATAGACCTGATGGGTAAAAGATTGTGTTTATCGAGAGGGGAAGTGGATTTTTCGACTTATCACACCTTCCCTTTTGTCACACTTTATTGGTTGCTATCAGCTGAGGCCTCTGGAAAGATCTGTTTACGCACATTATAATCACATTCCCTGTAATGCTCGTGTTTATACATATGTAAAATATCATGTATGATTCTGTAAATCGAATTTGTTAAGATAATTTCCAAAATGCTTACACGGTAATTTGAATCAAATCTGTAAAAAATAGTATTTAAATTGTCGTAGATAGTGTCTTGCAATGATTCTCTTAATCGATTTTTTTCAGAATAATTATCATTCTAATGAAAAAACGATTTGGATTATCGTTGTACATTTACACAGTCGTTTAATAAAACAATTGACAGGAAATGGTGCAAATGGTGCAGGACAATTTTTTCCAGGACATTATATCCATATTATATAAGTTATACAGTAAACACCCGCCTATAAGAACACACGAATTCGGAGGTCAGGCTGATTTAGTTCTTATTTATCGGGTGCTTAATGACAAACCAGCCTCAAAATGTTCTTAACTTTTTATTTAGTAATACTATCCAAAATAAAATAAACAATTATTCTGTAATTTGATTATATTAGTATAGGAAATCATACGACTTCGAGTTTAATTTGGAATTTATTTGCACGAGTAGTAGCAGGGACATTTACATACGCATGCGCGGCTTACATTTATTGTACTCGCTTATGCCTAGGAGAAAGGTCATGACAGCTCAATGTTTACGGGATTTGACACTGATATGTGGAACGAAATTGAAATGAATTACTCCAGGATTCGCCTTGGAAGTTTTATCTATGTCTCTGCTGCCTATTCTATGGAAAGGAACATGCAATAGGTTCGAGTTGTTACGTTCAAAGAAACTCAAGCTTCGTCAATATGGCAGCCATTTTGTCTTGTTACATCACGGAATTGGAGGTTGCTTGCTAATTTTAAAGGAGAACCTGAATCAATTCCACAATTCACATACGGTAAGTTCTTCTATGGTAAGCATTGGACATGTTTTGAAGTCAATCTTGATAATTTCGTTTGCGATTGTCGAGAACACCAGTGAAAATTCTGTTTAATTTCAGTTTACAAGTAATTTATATTGAATGCTCCGAGCTCGCTAAAATTCCAGCAAGGCCATTTCTCCATCTTAAATCTTTGTTTATTGTACCCAGCCAACCAAGGGTATCATCAAGAAACCATAAAAATAGCCTTGAAAATTCGCTGATCATATGAATTATACTTTTGAACTCAAATGACTATTGAACCTGTTCAAATTATGCGTAACACTCCTGAAGCCGATACCACCACAGAACGACAAATATATCGATTTATGTATCTGACGGATGTCGCAATACTATAAGGTTGATGAGAGTACAGATAAAACAGAGATCGCTTTGAGTTAAATACGTATAACAATATTTCGCCATCAATTTTTCTTGCATAATTTGCAATGGTGGCCTCCTCTCAGGGAACTTAACGCACGGGTCTAACAGCAAAAATGCTAAAAAATACTATAAAAAATTCTGCACGGAGGAGAAAATATCTAGCACAAACAGTTATTCGTTAAGGTTGCTCCTCAAGTTGGGACAGTTCTTTTGAAATGTTTTGTAGCCATGGTAACCGATTGCGTTACCTGACAGAGCGTGACAAAGACCTTATTTTCTTTGAAGCCACGGGAGGCATAGTAAATCAGTTTGGCCTTTTTTCGAAAGTGGTTAATAATGTTGACTATTGGGTGTAAAATGCAATTCAAATGAGGATGGCTGTCCAAGCAATTCTGATTTTGAGATAACGAGAAGTATCAAATTACATACCAGTAAAAACCATGATTGTAAATAACACTTCCAGCCATCCTCATTTGATTTATTTGTGTACCACTATGCTCTTCTAATATCACCAAAAAGAATACGAAATATTATTCGTCTTCCTACCCTCCCGAAGAGGTTTATACGAACATCTATTTTAAGGTCAAAGGTTACGAGATTTGTTGCTATGGAGACCAAATATATTTAAGGTGGTTTAGAATGCCAAATGCAATGTATATTCAACAGCATCCATAAGCATATATAAAACCATTAAGAGATAGACCACCCCCCTTGGTTTTGTGTCCGCCATACTGGATCTGCTTTGGACCCGTGCCTTAAGTACCCTGGGCTCTATTATGTGCTGCAGAAAAATATCGAGCTCATTTCTCCATCTTAGTTTTAGCTTGATTTTAACCAGAAATGATCAAACTGTAAATTTTTTAACATTTTCTTGTGTTCAAAATTCGCCAACATAACTAAAACGTTTTTTCGTTGTAGTACTTTTGTTATTTTTGTTGCATGTGCAGGTCTTTAACGACTTTAGTATCAGTAATGTTGACATATTTTATTCATCTTTTTTCAGATCTTCTGAATTGTTAGCAGGGGTGTTTTCACACCATCAAGGTTTGATACTACCTGTGACAGAATATGCAACTAAAGGGCTATAGGGATGGCCTCTAGGCAAGATAGGGGTTGGGTGTTTTGAGTGAATACCTTCTTTGTGATTTGAAGTGTTTTTCTAGCGTCTTAAAAATGACTTGGTCTGCCAAGAAATAAACTCGATAAACATTTCCATTTGTCATTCGCCGTAAATGTCGTAATATTGATCGTGGCAGTCATCCAGGGCCACCTCGATGGGTGGTTGAGGGGGTCTTCAAGGTTAATGAATTATGTTTTCTGAATTACGTTTTCATGAATTACGTTTTCTTCTGAATTCAGCAATGGCTTTTCTATGGAGGCATATCGTATGGTGTTCAAGCTGCATGCTATCATCGTCGTTTGAAACAATTCCGTAACACTGCTCGTAACATGGCTTAAAATAAGAACGTGTCCTGTCGACATCTCGTTTGATGCACACAGAACACTAGAGTTTACCGTACAAATATTTTGAATTACAAAATAACGAAAAAAGAACAATGCGAGCTGAAATCTTCGCGCAATTATGTCAACTCCGACTAAAACAATGGAAATTGACGATGGTAGCGCCCGTAATCACATTGAATTGGTCAGCGGATTCGTGCATGCGCAGTACAAAAGTCCCTGCTGCATGCACGAGTGGGTTTTTCAAATTATCAAAATTGAGCTTTGAGCTTTTAGAAAAACCCACGAGTGTAAATAAATTCCAAATTGAACGAGAAAAGTCGTATGATTTCGTACTAATAATACACATGAAAAAATTTCCAAGGACTCATTCACAAATCTGCTTACAAACTGAACAAGCCGCACGCATTTTTCCTTGATTGAAATCTGGACCAAAACCTGACAGAATTTAAACATGAACAAAAACCAAAGTTTCCATAATATAGCTCTATGTTATCAAAATATTTTAGCATTTACAAAAGAAAATTCGCATTTTGTTAACCATTTTTGCACTTTGTTACCTTTTTTGGCACTTTGTTACCTAAAAACTGCACTGCTCTCAACCAATCAGAATCCAGATTATTAATGCCAAAACAAGACAGCTTGACAGCTGATAGAGTTATGGTATTATCTGACAGCAAACATAAACTTACATGTGTTGTAATTATGACACTATTTCCATTTAATAAGAACAGGTTACAATTTTCAGGCTGATCTTGTTACTCGGGCTTCCTGTGGAAGGAAGGCCCGAGTTATAATCTGCCCCGTCTTTTTCAGACGCAAAAAGAAGATTCAAAATGGCGTAGCCAATCAGTGTGCAGTTCTTAGCAGGTTTTTCTCGGCGCATCAAAATTTAGCCAATCAGCGCGCAGAATCTATTAATATAAGTCAATAGATATGGACTCCTGATAGAACAAATTCAGGTGTGACTTGACCACGTTATCGACTTAAAATAAATCATTTACATTTACATTTTACCAGTGCCATTTATTTACGAATGATCGAAGAGATTTACAGGAAACGAAGGAAAATATATGTTCGGACATCTGGGCTAAACTGCAGAAGATTCGTCCCTCAGGCGAATTCTTGCAACTCGTGTCTTTAAATTGCGCCATTTAAAAGTTGTAAGTGCTCTTCTTGTAATTGTTCTGTGTCAAAGGAGTTCGTATTTTATCCCTCTACTTCATCTTCGACACACTGGGCCGCCATTCTGTTTCGAGTTCACGAACCAAATAAAATCCATGAAGAACTGCACAAAACTATGGATTCATCAGTTGAACGACAGGGAAAATTCAACTCACAATGGACTTCCAAATTGGGAATTGCAAGTGGATTTAGCAGTATAAAACTTTCGAGGAAAGACACCAGAAGTCTATCTCTTCGAGAAACACACAATGAAAGTTTCAGTTTCAGGGCTGTTAGACGAGAACATCCATTCCAAGCCGAAATGGTTTTGGAACTACATCAAGTCCAAACGCCAAGATAGAGTTGGTATCCCAGCGCTGAAAGTCAACAACGTTATTGTCTCAGAATGTAAGGCCAAGGCAGAAGCTCTTAAGAGCGGCTGCCTGTAGGGATCGAGAACCGCATTTCACCGACCATTTGGTCGCACTTTTGATATCTCGTCCAAAGATACCCTTTGGGCGACTATACTCGAAAATCATTTTAAAAAGTTTCGGCGAGTTTTAATTTTCGCGAACCGGAATAAAATAATCCGGAATAAATAAACTTACTAATTACAGAAAGAAGAAAACTGTGATCCTTGAAAACTCTGAACAGTTTTCTAGAGTTATTATCTATAGTCTTAGGCCAGATATGTGACTTTTGTGACACCAAGGGAGGGCAAAAGTCAAGATTTTGTAATGAAGCTTGAATGAAGCCGTGAAATTTGATCCGCTAATATGGTACTTTTGTCGGTTTTTGCAAAGCAAGAAGGAGTTCCCATTAAAGGCTGAAACTTTCCAAAAATGAACTTCAATCCTTTATCTTTCGAATGATTAGGTTGTATTTTGGAAACATTATGTACCAGGAGCACTTTTTGCACATTTTACAAAAGCATTGCATTCACGGTGATTTCGGATAGTATTTACAAACGCACCTGTTATAAAAACCAGTGAGCGACTCGGGAATTTCGGTTTGCACACTTTTGTTCTAGGATAGTTGGTCTAGATTTGTGGGAAGTTTAAAGATATTTGGAATTACTTTAAGCCGTTTACGGCGCTTCGTCCAAGGACCTATAATATCGCGACCTTTCGTCGGCCTGCGACCATTACAAGGCCGCATTTTCAAACTCTTTCGATTTTATCGAAAATTAAAACTCGCCGAAACTTTTTAAAATGATTTTCGAGTACAGTCGCCCAAAGTGCGAACAAATGGTCGGTGAAATGCGGTTCTCGATCCCTACAGGCAGCCGCTCTTAACAACTACTTCAAGTCTGTGTTTTGTAGGGACTCTCCAGATAACGCTTCTC
The DNA here is from genome assembly GCA_033964015.1 of Scolanthus callimorphus. Taxonomy (NCBI): domain Eukaryota; kingdom Metazoa; phylum Cnidaria; class Anthozoa; order Actiniaria; family Edwardsiidae; genus Scolanthus; species Scolanthus callimorphus. The sequence goes on along the minus strand of CM066916.1, from coordinate 26,316,271 downwards.
CAAACCTACCTCTCCCTGGAGAGAAAGGACGAAAGTTAGGAAATCGCAGTTTATAATAACAGGCGAATTATTTTTAAATAAATTTGACAAGATACTATGGTATGGAAGGAGGAGCGAGTGAAATGTTTTACGAACTGTGGGAAGGCTGGAACCAGCTCGGAGGGTTCTAATTTAATCCCAAATTATTTTGGTATGTATATACTCGATGTGTGCCCTTCCTTTTGTGTAAGCTTGTTTATGCTTGATATCTGCTTGATTCCATTCTAGGCTTGTGTGTATACACTACGATGGCATTGGTTTTGTTTGTGCCTAAACACTTTGTGTGTCTATAACTAGCTGTAGTGTTGTGTTATGTTGCGACTGATTGCTGTTTTCTAAAAATGTATGAATACACAGGATTAATTTGTATATGCACAAAAAGAAATTTTGTATGCACAAAAATAAATTTTAAATGCACAAAAGGAAATTTATTTTACCACTGTACTGCTGTATGCATTGCTACGCGACCTCAAAATTCACGGTTGCGATTGGCGATTCTCAGCAAAGGAATTGTAATGTCAATTTTCTTGAGTCAGAAAGTTCATAATTCTAGGACAGAAATCCAAAGGATAGCTTACAATTATTTTAGTTGATTTTACAATTAATTTTGACCCACCGAAGTAGCCGAATCCAATGGTTTGGTTTTGATTTACGGCTAAAAATCGCCAATCGCCCATCGCAACAGTGAATTTTGAGGTCGCGTAGCAATGCATACAGTGGTAATGCACAAAAAGAAATTTATATGCACAAAAGGAATTTATGCCTAAAAGGAATTTATGCTAATTTCTGCAGAGTGAGATCCTCTACAGCTAAATCCGTTGCATCGCGAAGCAAGTTTTCAAAAACATCAAATTATGTTTTGTTTTTTGACTTTGCTGTTCCGCTAATCAAGCTATCTGAGCCAATAAACGAGTATCGCTACACTGAGTTTTTCTTTCAGAGGGACATTAACAGTTTTGTCATCTTAGAAGGGACAACCTTTTTATACAGTAATAATAATAATAATACTATTGATTCTCCTGATGTATTTTTTTATGTTATAGCTACTCTACTCTAAGTTACTATGTGCCACTAGTGGTAGTATTTTATGTAATATAATTTTTTAAAGAACTTGTATTTTTTTCTGTCATTTTATAGCTAAATAAGGAACAATATAATTGATAATAAAGAGAACATAATCTTAACGTCATCCTCCGTATTTTTTTCTGTACTTTTCACGATGTTATCCCCGCATTTTTGCATTATATCCACAGGAGCTCTGCTTATATTGACTCTTAGAACAATAGAAACCGCGTGGTCGAGACAAAAGAAACCGCAGCCACGTGTTGAACACAAAGGAACACTTGTATCAACAATCTTAATGTATTCCCCCGCAATAAAGAACAAAAGAACACCTGTGTCAACAATCAACCGCAAGCTCATTAATTCCACTTGGGGACACTCATTAATTCCGCCGCAAAGCGCATTATGTATTCCGCCTCAAAATTAGTATTCCGCCTCAAAAATAAGGCTAATTCGGTGCATACTATACTACTGCCGTGCCCTTTCTTAGCCAAGCTGGAACCGACTTGCAAATCATTTCCCCCAGTATTGTTTAAGAAAAAAACAAACACTGTTTAATTCCCCTACAGCGAAGGCTTTAACGAAATGGATATTTCGGGACATAAACACTGGATTGAAAATGTACAAAGATACCTGTTAGGACATCATGAATAGCGGATTGCGCCAATAATAAAAACAAAATAGTCGACTTCCAGGGGTGAACAACGCTCAGCGCAAGTCAGCTACATGTTAAAGTGGGTGTATAGTGGTTTTGTAAGCATTTCTTATGATGCAAACGCCAATATATGCTACTTGTATATTAGATGGTATAAAAAATGGATGACAATGAGTAACAGTGGCACAGATATTTAATATCAAAACCACGCTGAGTTATCTAAAATAATAGCACGATAAATTTAACAATCACAAGTCCAAAATCGCAAAAATAATAACACAAACTGTCCATCTACATCCGACGTCCGCCCCCTTTTTAAACGAACGTATGGCAGTGGACGGTGTCAGTCTTGGAGTATATAGCATAGCACTTACACAAGCCCTAGCACACTAGCGTAGCGAGCTCATTTTTTTAAAATGGGGAATAGGGAGGGTTGCTGTATATTTGTTCTACTTTTTCTTCCCTTTCATCGCACTATTAAAAAAATTATTTATTCCACGTGCTTTCGATCTAGAGGTCCAGCTATATGCATGAGTGTGTTCTGAACTAGCGTTTCTCGTCTCCGGATTTTACTGATATCTGACAGTCATCTGATATAGCTATTGTGCGCTGCATCCATCACTTTTCGTCTATTTTTATCGCCCTTGAAAACTAACAACGACTGATTATTGCGTAATCAGTAAATGTCTATATTAATGAAACGTTACTCATGTGCTTTTCTTGAGGTTCGTATTAAAAGACTCCCGGAAGTCAGATTTGACTATTAATGGAATTATATTTATGTCTTTTGAGTTTAAATGCGATTTTCATAATTCTGCGACCTCTACACCGACCAACACACCACGGCCGGTTTGGCTTCCGTCAATCAAACGAGGGAACAACTCTGGGTGATTTCACGGAGGCTTTGATAGATCTTGTGATCTCATAGGTGCTAGCTATAGGCTTCAAAACATAATTTTTCACAGTAAAATGCAAACTGAAACTCAGAAAACATGCGTGGAATTGACTTAAAAGGTTGATTGACGGAAGCCAAAACGCAGTTTGGCGTTCAGAAATGTCAAGTGGGAGTTCGCAGAATTATGAAAATCGCAGTAACATCAGTTTCATCCTGCAAAGGTAGGCCAACCATTTCATGAGAAATGGCACCTTTTCCTAGCCTGAATTTCAGCCGTCTTTTCTTCCTACACTCCAACGTTGCGGGAGAAAAAACGACTGAACGCCGACTTCCAAAAACGTGCCCAGGAGTTGCGTGATTCTCAAGATCTTGAGAATGGATGGTGATTGGTCAGTTGTTTTAATGAGCTGTATTTATGCATAATTTTCAGCGACAAGAGAACTGCACTCAAAGGCAGAGACATGGCAGCCCACAGAACGGCGAAAATTTATCCAGAAAAATATAACTCAGCCCGGCAAGAATATTATGTACCTGTTACGAAAGGCCAAGCGATCTTAGAGAATCACACCATGCGGCAGAATAACATTTTCTTGAGGATTTTGCAGGCCGAAAACTCGTCGTTCAGATCGGTAAACGTGCATGTCGATACTTTCACCTCCAAACACACTAAATATCATTCCAGTTGACGTAAATTATTATGCAACTGACAATCAATAACAAGCGAGTCTGGAGCCTGTAATGTTATAGCGATTTCCTCCTCGAAATCAGGATCGGTGATGCATTTTGGCAAGCAAACATTTTAGTCATCCGAATCGGGGAAACACGTCAGCCGCCGTCAGAAAGTCCTAGGCCTACTATGCAGCTCTTGGTGCTTCAAAATTATGAGCTTCGACAAATTCACTGTGCTTGTATTGAAGTTCCGACTCCTCAGACACAAACTTCCTTAAAATGATTTCCAAAGCAACACCCCAACTTTTTTAGTTTGTACTCGTTCGTCGAAGCAGCTTCTGAAGTGTATTGCTAGTTCGCCGTGAGCTTTACGAGCCTCGAGTAAATCCAATGTCGTGCATGCTATGCGTTTCTAAGATCGCTTGGCCTTTCGTAACATGCACATAATATTCTTGCCGCGCTGAGGTATATTTTTCTGGATAAATTTTAGCTGTTCTGTGGGCTGCCATGTCTCTGCCTTTGAGTGCAGTTCTCTTGTCGCTGAAAATTATGCATAAATACAGCTCATTAACACAACTGACCAATCACCATCCATTCTCAAGATCTTGAGAATCACGCAACTCCTGGGCACGTTTTTGGAAGTCGGCGTTCAGTCGTTTTTTCTCCCGCAACGTTGGAGTGTAGGAAGAAAAGACGACTGAAATTCAGGCTAACCTTTTCCCATATTGTCACATTTTCTCCGAAATTCCTTCTTCGGACATTTGAGCTTTTACGAATAAACATATTTTATACAATCCTTATGCCACCTCGCTATGGCAAAATGACATGTTTTATTCTTTATTGCAATAGGGCCATATTGCTCTTAATGTGTATAATAATTGCATTGTTTACACTGATAATAGCTTGAAAATTAGACAATCGTTTATTTAGCTATGTATAGCAAGTCTCGTAATACGAGGATACGAATAGAGGTCATCAGAAAAGAAACAAAAGTTTCCCCTTTCCTCATCGTTTCAAAACCAGTTCTGTATAACTGGCGTAGCAAGCGTCGAGGGTAAGCAAAGGTGATAGGACTCGCCCTTCTCTTTTTCGCGCATGTTAGATATTTTCCGGAGTAAACTAGGAGTAAATTCAAAGATATCTCAAATCTGATATCTTTGAATATGAGCTATTGTCACTGCTTGTAGAGCTAATATGCTTGCCTGAACATCTACTAATAATATATTCTAAGCGTGGCAGCTTCATTGTTTGATTTTCCATATTTACCCAGGAAAAAAATCAGAAAAGCAGTCCGGCGATGTTAATAGCTTAAGCAAAATAAAACTAGCGTTATGGAACCAAACGTTCATTAGTTAGCTGTTATATTCAACAAAATAAGTCGTATTATAAAGCAAAGGCCCCCGGTTCTGCTGGTAATTTAGAATGTCGTTATTTAGGGGGAAGTTTATACTTTCAGCACACATTTTTAACAAACCTCTCTGTACGATACATTCGTATTACGAAATATTGTTTTATATCTTATTTTATGGTCTAAGAGATTGCAAATGGAAAATATTAATCAGTAAGGGTAAATGTTAGTTTCATGAAAGTACTGTTGAGTAGGCCTCTCACAGAGCTATGGGGAAGAAGTGTTAGAGATCCTCATTCAGTCACCATTTTGTCAGCTTAGTGCACCGAGTCGAAAGCATCCATTTCCATCGGCTTATTTATGGAATGTAGTGCCATATTTTCGACCAAACTTGGTGAATGAATCATCAAACTTTGTTTGGGTAGAGAATTACACGTAATTTGTCATAATTTTGAAATAAATAAAAAGTGAGTTTTCGCTTAACGCCACTCAGGAAGAGCACCTACCAATCTATGCTCAACACCTATAACCTAATCTATCCACTAAACACATATAAACTATAATCTATGCTACGCTTCTATAAACTAATTTATATAGCTTGTTATATAAACATGGTGGGTGACACATGCGTCTAAATATGCTCCTGTATGTTTGCTCTACGTTTTCTTTAATCGGGTATAATCAGTATGCTAAAGAGATAGGTATCGTATTTCATGTTCTACTGTCTATATACTGCGCTCTTTCGGGGATAGTTTGAATAGCTCAACGTCTTCAGACAACATTGAAAAAGAACTTTGAGATGAACTGGAGTTTTTTATATTCAATAGATAGTCTTGATGCGCTGACGAAGAAAAAATGGTCCAACTTAAAACGGGACAGTCTGCTGTTTTAGTAGAAAAGCCTCCTAGCATGATGGCGTGATTGGATTAAAGATTATCATTAGACTAGCCTTCGATTGTTTGCTAAATCGCATAAAATTGGAAGTTTACGACGGCTACGTATCACGTAACACTGAGTATGGGAGCCAATCAGATTGCAGGATCCGTGATGAGTGTTTTTCAACTAGAATTTTTGAAGGAGGGTTTGGTAATCTGTGTGTATAGTGGTAGCAATTATAGAGCGCTATAAAATCAAATCTATATTGGCTGGTAATTGATCCTGTCTTCTAGTGCCTCCAACTGAGTGAAATATCGAATTTCAAACAAACAGAACAAAGAGTATTAATTTCAAACAAAGTGTTTGATCTCTCATTTATAGACGTTTTGCATTCTTTGTTATACACTTAACGACTTAGGGGCCATCAGCGAGGAACACGAGAGAGTAGCTCTTCAACGAGCAAGAACATGAAGGTAAAGTGGTCAGTTACAGTTGATGTTACGATAGATTTGAGAAAATCTAATCTCAAAAACATCTTTTATTTTATGGACATCTTTGTTTCAATTACTTAGCAATGTGTTTGTAGACGAAGGCAGACAGTGAGAAAAAGGAAGTCATTTTGAGAGGAGACTATAGTTTGACAAATTACAAACCTATTGGCCGACTTTCTCTTTGGAATATGCACCTGTTTCAGCGGAAATTGGTAATTGGGCTTTGAAAGACCGAAACAAGCAACGCAGTGTTTTCTCTTGAACGGAAAGCAATGTCGAATTCCCAAAGCGTACGTTGCTTGTTTCGGTCTTTCAAATCCCAATTACTAAAACAACCTTGATGGAATAACGTGTTCCCAATTTAGAAGTATCCTCTTTTATATATAAGGGTAAGGGTACAAGTTAAAAGTTGGGAGGTGTCTTCATTGTGGTATCTAAGCGACACCGTTGACATTGGAGAATTTTTCAATAACCGTGGGACAGTGATAAGCATATCCGTTATTACTCAAAATGATTATCCCCCAGTTCACACGCTTTGTGATTCCTAAATCACTACAGTAATAAAAACACGCTCTCGAAAATGACACCCGACATGGAAGTGACCTTTTGTTACAAATACCTTATTACTTTTATTTCATATATGGATTCCATGTTTAAACGGAACCCAAAACTTTTGCATTTCCCAATCGTCAGTGACATAAATTATCATGGGGAACTGTTAATACAAATATATTGGGGTTGGGTCGAGGGTGAGAAGTGAGAAGTTCTTGAGATCATGGCCTAACGCCAAAAAAAGGCCGTGAAAGATACAGGACATCCTTTCGAAATTAGGCCTGGGCTACTTGTTTAATTTTCCAACAGATATGGCCATTAAACCTCTCAATAAACAAACAAAGAATAACAGATCGATTTTCAAATTTGGTATGGGCGCAGCTGCATGTTTATAGCAGGAGTATATTACCTTGCTCGTCCCGAAAATGGCCACATTCAGATCTTTTTTACAGTTGAGGGAATAAAGGGCTCCTCAGACACAATACAACGTTTATCATATACATTAAAAAACTGCACCTCTATTTGATACACAGATTGTTTGTCACTTTTTTGCCCTTTCAAAGTTGTTTGCAGTTCTTGATGTTACTCAACTTTCAAGCAGTTGCGCGCACAATGCTTTATTTGCTTTTCAGCGGGCGCAAGCACATATTAGTCCTCTGCGAGTCTCATTATGAGAAAATATGCTTTCACGTCTTTTTAGAAAGCTGACAGTGATGGAACTTTTCGCATATCGGCAGAGGACCGACATTCCATGTTGCCGCGACACTATAACTAAACGACCTTTTCATATAGTGATAATCTTGTGGTTTGAAGATGGAGGCGACAGAATCAGAATCATTATTCATCGGCAGCAACTGTAGTGTAAAGGGTAGGGTGATCGTATTTGCAGCAACCTTATTGAAATTATCGAAAAAGGGTCGATAAGAGTAAAAGTAGCCACATGTCTGCTGCATGTGGTGGGTACTTTGCAAAAGTGCGAATAACAGAGTATAGCGTGATGATTACAGCTGTTTTGAGTATTCTGCGAACTCTCGCGTTCAACTTCCAATGGTGTTCTGGCTTCCGTCAATCAAACTCTCGAGTTTAATTTGCGTCTTAGCGGAACGTAAGTTGGGCCATTTGTTTAGAAAAAGATGGCAAAGATGCTGAGTGTTGGAGCATTTCACTAGGATGGCAAATAACGGAATTCTATTTATTCCAAAGAGTTTCAAAGTTTGATTGACGGAAGCCAGAAAGCAGTTTGACGGTTCGAAATCGATCTCGAGAGTTCGCAGAATACTCAAAACAGCTGTAACATATGCCACTAGATGCCAAGATTACATAGGCCTTGGTTCTAATCTTCTTTCGAGCATCTATACTACAGAGTGTTTCTCCTGAAGATCTGTACAAATGTAAGGCCAGTTTAGACTGCCTTCAGTCCCTTCTTTGGCGAACGTCCGTAAACCGGGAGAATCCTAGTCCTAGTGATATATTGTAGTTTGTTTGCGCGCTCGTATTTCCAGCTCACGAGGACTACATTGTAGGTGCCGGGTATAGGACTTTCTCTCGTTTAACGGACGTTCGCCAAAGAAGGAACTGCAAGCAATCTAGGCCAGTTCAGCTTAAGCAACCATGCAGATGGCGCATATGTACCGAAAGTGGCTTCAATACTGATATAAATCTCTGGAAAAGTTTAATAGGCACGAAGCTCCCAAGTGTCACGTAGAAGCAGTGAAAATAGAAATGCAAATCAAGAAACATAGACAGCGATCTGGCGCTATCTTTTCATCTGAATTGACTTGCCGACAGGATCGTAAAAACTTCCTTCCTATTCACGCAGAGCGTGGCAATAAGGCGACAAACAAAATACTAGGGAAATTTGAAATTTCCATTAATGAAAGACGTTGCTTGTAGCTCTTCGGCAAGCGTTTTACCACTTAACTTTATTCGACTACAACTCCGAACTGTTTAGTGTTTACGTTAAACTTATTATATTCCTGCAACGAGGGTGGTACAACGAGATGGTGCGTGTTTCGAAAAAAGAATCCTTTTTTTACCGGTACGAAAAAAAAAACCCTCAACTAATCAACGTCATTGAAACTTCAGTAGCTGAGCTCGGTTTACTCGCGGAAAGGCCTCGCGGCACGCTACGAGATCTAGAGCGAACGTTTTGGCTTATTGAGCCATAATACAGGAGGTGAACTTGCTATGCTGGAAAACTCGACTGAAACACCGTGGGCTGGGAAGGAGTCAAAAGCACCGCGGTCTTATGAGATTTTGAATAACTCTCGACAAGTTTGTCCAATGAATCTTATATTTGGCATATGGATAGAACTTTACAAGAGAAAAAAAGTCGCTTTTCGACATTTCTAAATCAACGGATTTTGACGGGAAAATAACGTCATCAAAATTGCAACAAATCTAAAGCAAGGTTTTAGGAATATTTTGAACATACCATGTGAAAGACCACCTGGTTCATAACTATTGAACAAAAATGGCTGTTTGGCTGTTCGTTTAATAAAATGTTCATAAAACGTTCTTTTAAAATTGAGTTAAATCTTTATGACGTCATTTTTCCGCCAAACACCGTTAATTTGACAATTTCAAAAAGGACATTTTTTTCCTCTTAAGTTCTATCCATATGCCAAATATAAGATTCATTGGACAAAGTTGTCGAAAGTTATTGAAAATCCCATTAAGAGCTCGGTGCTCCCTTACAGCCCATAGTGAAATGTCCATGAAAACTACAACATAAAATTAATATCGAACACTGGCTTTTTTCGCACTCTAGGAAGCGTATAATTTTTCCCTGCGCTTAAAATGCGAATATACTGTTGAATTGAAATACTTTTAAATGATTTTATTGTGGAAGTTAAATTTACGTTGGTTATAATCAGAAGTACATCTGTCGAAAAGCTATTGTGGAGCCTATATTTCGTGCTCACGAGTGATAATAGAGGTTTTTCCAAAATATAAATGAATTGTACAAAAACAATACTACTGCCAGAATTAGGGTACTTCACTTATGGAAAACTGAAGATGTGAATTGAAAATGTTGCATACATTTGTATGATTTAGGATTCCGGTCTCTGCTTCGCTCCAGGAAACATCAGCGGTCTCGGGACCCATATCCCATATTAGGGGAGTCTCAGACCAATCCTTGCCCAGAAATATATTGGTACTGACACCAGAACCGATATTTAGAAAGGAATCTTGGTTGAAAACCCTAAAAGACCTAAAATTCGCTTTTATTTGTTTTGACCTGCCAAATTCTTTTAGGGGGTAAATTCGGCGGTCGCCACGCCAAATTTGCTTTCTTTTTGTGGTAAATTTGCTGTTTGCCACACCCATTTTGCTATCCCTTAGGGTCAAAATCAATTTTTCCGACGAGCATCCCCGTCTAAAATATTGGGAGTCCCCCCCGGGTCTCGGGACCGCAAAACATACTGTTTCCCACGGTCCCTGTAAATAAAGTGTTCAATGTTACAGTACACAAACAATAGACCTCATGGTCACCTGTGAATTCAGGTCCCTGTAAATAAAGTGTTCAATGTTACAGTACACAAACAATAGGCCTCATGTGTCACCTGTTAATTCAGGTCCCTGTAAATAAAGTGTTCAATGTTACAGTACACAAACAATAGGCCTCATGTGTCACCTGTGAATTCAGGGCCCTGTAAATAAACTGTTCAATATTACAGTACACAAACAATAGGCCTCAGTGTCACCTGTGAATTCAGGGCCCTGTAAATAAAGTGTTCAATGTTACAGTACACAAACAATAGGCCTCATGGGTCACCTGTGAATTCAGAGCCCTGTAAATAAAGTGTTCAATGTTACAGTACACAAACAATAGGCCTCATGGGTCACCTGTGAATTCAGAGCCCTGTAAATAAAGTGTTCAATGTTACAGTACACAAACAATAGGCCTCATGGGTCACCTGTGAATTCAGAGCCCTGTAAATAAACTGTTCAATGTTACAGTACACAAACAATAGGCCTCATGGGTCACCTGTGAATTCAGGGCCCTGTAAATAAAGTGTTCAATGTTACAGTACACAAACAATAGGCCTCATGGGTCACCTGTGAATTCAGGTCCCTGTAAATAAACTGTTCAATGTTACAGTACACAAACAATAGGCCTCATGGGTCACCTGTGAATTCAGGTCCCTGTAAATAAACTGTTCAATGTTACAGTACACAAACAATAGGCCTCATGTGTCACCTGTGAATTCAGGGCCCTGTAAATAAAGTGTTCAATGTTACAGTACACAAACAATAGACCTCATGGGTCACCTGTGAATTCAGGGCCCTGTAAATAAAGTGTTCAATGTTACAGTACACAAACAATAGACCTCATGGGTCACCTGTGAATTCAGGGCCCTGTAAATAAAGTGTTCAATGTTACAGTACACAAACAATAGGCCTCATGGGTCACCTGTGAATTCAGGGCCCTGTAAATAAAGTGTTCAATGTTACAGTACACAAACAATAAACCTCATGGTCACCTGTTAATTCAGGTCCCTGTAAATAAAGTGTTCAATGTTACAGTACACAAACAATAGGCCTCATGTGTCACCTGTGAATTCAGGGCCCTGTAAATAAACTGTTCAATATTACAGTACACAAACAATAGGCCTCAGTGTCACCTGTGAATTCAGGGCCCTGTAAATAAAGTGTTCAATGTTACAGTACACAAACAATAGGCCTCATGGGTCACCTGTGAATTCAGGGCCCTGTAAATAAAGTGTTCAATGTTACAGTACACAAACAATAGGCCTCATGGGTCACCTGTGAATTCAGAGCCCTGTAAATAAAGTGTTCAATGTTACAGTACACAAACAATAGGCCTCATGGGTCACCTGTGAATTCAGAGCCCTGTAAATAAACTGTTCAATGTTACAGTACACAAACAATAGGCCTCATGGGTCACCTGTGAATTCAGGGCCCTTTTTTCGCTAGGTGCCATTGGCGACGAATTCAAAAAATTTAAGTCGCAAAAAGCAATATTTAGTCGCCACGTAAACGTGGATCTCAGCTGGACTTAGAAAGATGTGGTACCATTTGGCGACTGGCTCTAACATTTTGGTCGCCAACTCCCAAAATTTAGTCGCCATTGGCGACGGTATGGTCGCAGTGTCGGGCCGTGCCTGTGATCATACGACTATTTTCATTCACCTCGGCTAGTGCAATTTGAACTTTTAGAAGAAAAAAAAAACAGTGCAAATAAACCGCAAATTGAACTTTAATAAAGTCGTGATGAACTACTAGTGCTAAAAAAACACCTTCAAGTTTCAATGTGTCGGAGTTGTAGACAATTGGTCTACTGAAATTAATTTGCACCTCATAGGCATTCTTAAGATCTAATAGCTTTCTTTGTCTAATTTCCAGGTTTGAAGACTGTTCAGCCAATTCGCAATCTAATTCCATCTACTCGATAACATACGAAAATACTCCAAAATGTACCTGGCAGTTGAAAGCCTATTTAACAACCCAAGACAATTATTTTCTCATTTCTTGTGAATTTGACTGCATTCAAAATCCTACACTGCCGCTTTAAGAGACTGGAATTCGTAGTCGCTATTTTGGAAAAAAGGTATATTTGCGAAAAGAAATACAAAAAGCCGATTAAGCCCGTGACAATCTTGTACCAATTCGATTGTTACAAACAGGCCTCTAGAGTATAAACTTGTGTTTTGTTGTCACAATCCCAAGAGAAAAGATGTATTTGCACCAAGGAAAAGTATATACCGTTTCCGGGAAACGTTGTCACTCAAAAAGCCTATAAGCATGAAGCGCAATTGATGATGGGGGCATCTAAACTGCTACTGTTTGATCTGATTTCAGACAGTTATCGTAACCACAGGTGAAATGATCAAATTTCAGCACATTTCCAAGCATGTTTGTTTCTAATATTTTACAGAAATTTAAATAAATATTTATCCATACTCCCTAGCGCACCAAGCTTATATGCTTTTTGGGTGACAACGTATCCAGGAAAGGGTATATATATCACGAACTGAAACGGTGTATCCGTAGTTTACGTCAATGCACACCAAGAGAGATCAAAAACATTGTTTTGTAATGAGAGTCTCACAAAGTCCAATAAATTTATGCTGTTTTTTTATTATCGACAGTTTCAAAAAGTATTGCTCGTGCTGTGGTTTCTTCCTCTTTTAAATATGGCGTCGTCTGAAGATGGTATGAAAGAAAACGCCATCGCCGATGACGAGCTTTGGTGTGGGGAACAGCACCCCTGCGATGGCACTACAAGCAACCACACAGTGGTGTTAGAAAATGGCACAGTTATTTCATGTTTGGTCCCATCCCAGGCTGAACTTCTGGACAAGTTAAAGGAGATAGGCGGCTACAACAGGCACTACGTCGCCGTTACACTGGAAGAGGCAGAGAGAAATTTTGACAACCTCGTTGGAGCAAATCACGTCGAGACTGTGACAGGCAACTCGCATTTGCCAATGCCTTTCCAGAAAGGAAAGAAAAAGAAGCTTCCAATATGGTGGCGAAATGTTTTGAGGAAAATATGGAAAAACGCCAACAGCAAACATTTGAGTGATGGTCCTGAAGTTGATAATGACGAAGCATCCATGATGATTGAGAAGCGAAGCTACACCTTAGGGCCTTGCCGGCAAATGCAAGAGGTAGATAAGGTTCACCTCTGTCCAGCTTGCCAAAGAACCACCAAGCTTCCCGAGGGCAAGTTCCCGCAATTTCTAAACGAGCTGACCTGTGACACCAGCGTAAGCGGCCTTTCAGGCGGGTTAACTTGCCTTGGCACCGATGGCAGCTGCGAACAAAAGACCATGAGTATAGATATTCTTGCAAGCACAAACGAATTTATAGAAATTGACCAGGGAAGTACAAGCAAAAGTGGAAAGAAGAAACGGAGAAGATGAAAACCTGTTGCGAGTGCTCAATGATGTTGGCTTGACAATGGGTCTGATCAAAGAGTAAAGATTATATATACCTTGCCTTTTGTTTTAGTACGTTCTTAGACTGCGTAGCAACCGTTCCGTGTGTTAGGGAAAAGAAACCCAGAGAAACAGGGAAAAAAGACCTCCTCCCCTGGAATTTCCACTAGTAAACAGACCCCCTCCGCTGAAATTTCCAAACTCATAAAGGACCCCCTCCCCTGGAATTTCCATTTTTTTTCTGGCAAGATACCCCTGCAAAATCTATTTTTGGATAAAATGTCCCTGGAAAGTCACCCTTTTGCCCCTCCACTCCTTGGAATTTCCGATCTCCAGACACACCAGTCATTTTGTGTAATGACCCACAACTAATTGCAACAGAAAGTTTCTCAACGGTTTTAGGGCCATAAACTCAGCCTAACAAACATACTAAAAGTCATAAAAAATCCCTGTAGGGGAACATCTCAAATTTAAAGTTTGAAAAGACGCCACAATTTTCTTTTGTTGGCGGTCATCTTGCCCTTCGTTATCAATGAGTTTTGCCGCATTTAAGTTTTGCGAAGCTTTTGATATTCGCTATACCGTACAGTATTCCCAGCTAAGTATTTACATTTTTAGTGGTTTAAATTGGAGTGATTCGTGTTAGGTATGTTATTTTTGCAAACTACGCTTTGCATTTCTATGTAAAGGAAAGCGTTAGAATATTTACCTGTTACGCGTTACAGTCTAGAGCTAGTTCTATCAGCGTAGAGCTCTAAGTGCCGTAAAACTCATTAATAACAAAAGCCAAAATGGCCGCCAACAAAAGAAAATACAAACTCCTAAATTTAACGGTGTTCCCCTACTTCGATTAAATATGATTTTTAGTATGTTGTTTCTAAGGGTATTTGGGATAGGATTATGAAGGAAAGGCTTCTGTTGCAATTACTTTTAGGTTGACCGCATTTTTTCCATAAAATGACTGGACTAAATGGGGCGAGCGAAAAAAGGACGGTGGAGGAGGGCCCTCCCCTCTTCATTTTTTTGCGCGGCCCAAATCTCGCCGTAGTTTCTCGTCCTGAAAACTCCACGAGAACTCTTGATACGCAGGCTAGTCCGTTCTGGTCTTCAGGTGACCCACTCGAAATGCACCCAACTGTGACTCTTTCGCAAAGTTGCAAAGGCAAACTTAGGGTCATAACGTCTGTGCCGCTCCCAACATTTATTTCAATGTTGTCTAAATAAGGAAAAAATGACTTGATAAGAGTTTCTCAGATTCTTGCGTTAGCAGCTATAAAACTAGGAACTGTGTTATTTGGGTAAATATTACGGAATCGTATAAGTGCAAGGCAAAACAGCTGGAGTGAGAAATTTGTCTTTGCAGTCAATAAAACAGAAAAATAAGCTTATAAATAAATGAAATAAATAAAAAAATGTTTGCAACCGACTCCCCAAACTTGCAGCTCGAAGCTGAATTGCGCTGGGTCCCTACGGCGCCACTGGCAGCCAAGCGGTCATAAGCACATTCACTGAGGGTCTCAGGGGGGGTACTTGGATATAAAAATGACGGGGGGGGGGGGTGTGGTCCGACGGAGCTCCAAATTTCATACCCAAAAAAATACCTGAGCCATAAATTTTATACCCAAAAAAATACCTGCACCCAAAATTTCATACCCCCCAAAATACCCAATGTTTTTAGCCTAAAAAGATACCAGCATACACATGATGGCCGGTCCCATTATGTTTCCTGGAAATAGCTTCAGCTTAAGTGCAGTATCTTGATGATCAACTTAACGTTTCAACCCCAAAAAAATACCCACGGATTTTTCGACAAAAAAATCCCTGGTGAAATTTTCAACCCCCAAAAATACTTTTACTACAAATTTCATACCCAAAAAAATACGTCGGACCCCCCCGTCATTTTTATATCCGAGTACCCCCCCTGGGCTGAGGATGGTCACTGCCAGAGGGTTCATTACGTCCCAGTGGTTCTTAAACGTCCCCCTGAAACTTGGTAGCATAGGCGAGACGGGACCGTCTCATCCGAAAGACGTGAAACAGAATAGAACAAAGTTCAACTCACAATATGAACCAGTTTCGACCGAGAACCGAACAGAAAGAAAATTTCCTCTGAATAGGCAAAATAGGGGAAATAAGAGGCAACAAAGGAAAAGAGACCTAGCACCGTAACGCTGAGCCAACCGTTCTTCCCTATAGATCTTAATATACCTCAATCTAACATCTGTCATTTTCAAATGTATCATTTTCAAAAACCCTGGGGAGCCTGAACTGTGGAGGGGAGGTGCGAAGGTTTTTCCATTTGACACCGGGATAATTTTAGAACGAGGGAATATTCGGGGTAGCGTAAACAAGACTAAAGTACTCTTTAAAGGATCAGATCTATGTATAGCCCTTTTTCAAAGTTACCTATAGTTCCACATGTGAGTGTTGGGAATGATTACAGACTAAGAAAAGAGTAGGGCTTGAAATTGCTCCCGATACAGGCGTAAATACGCCTAAAAATTTTCCATTTACGCCTACCTTTTTAGACTTAAATAGGCGTAAAATAACGACTGTGTTTTCAGTTTCTACAGTGTTCTCGTAGTGGATTTACGCCTAGATTTTATTTCTTAATTTCAAACCCTGGAGTATGCGTGTCGTTTTAAAGGTTTAGGCCAAATTTATTAGCAAATCCTTCATATGTCCTCCCTTTCTTGCGTCCATAAAGTAGTGCTGATGCCATTAAAACACAAATCGATAGAAATGTGATGACTTATGTTTGAAATGAAACTCTTTGAATATTCACAGGAAGTGTCTGCAGAAACCCATCCATGGGGAAAGCTGAATTTCCCATGGTAAAAGAATGGGAAGTGTTCGGATTTCCCATGGCTATCCATGCGAATTCCGAAGACATTCCACACGTATGCCTTGGGAAATTCAGCTTTCCCATGGATGGGCTTCTGCAGAAATTTCCAAAGACGGTGGGTTAGTCTTGGAAAACCAAGGTGAGCCACAACGAAAACTTAGGCACGTGGGGCATCCATGATTTTACATTGGGTGATTCCGTTTTTTCTTTCTCACTCCTCCTTCGATGGCTTTTATAGGCAATTTATTATGGAGCGCCCCTACGCGAGTGGTCTGAGTATCACGATCATATCCTTATTGTATTGATGCTCAAGTTGAGTTCCGTGGACCTCCTTCTGGATCCGCAACCGCCACTGTTTTCCTGTTCATTTGTGAGCAACCATTACACATCGGTAGTTCTTAAATAGAGAGAGAGAAAAAAAAAACACCAAGATTTGTGCCGACGTTTCGGACTCTTCATCAGGCACAAATCTTCGTTCTTTTTCTCTATTTGTCTTGGATTTTGGATCCAGATCTACCACTGTTAGTGTTTTTAAAACTATTTCAAGCCACATCGGTAGTGCTTAAGGGGTGGACCATTAGAAAGTGGGGGAGGGGGGGTGGCAATTCCCAAAAAAAAATTCGCGCAAGGCCAATCCTTCAGAAAAAATATTCTTGCAGAGATTCAAGCTAGAAAATAAAAAACCTACAAAGACATGGCTTAAGCTCTCGTTAAAGAGCTGTCTGAGGCTGCATATTTATTTAAAAAATGGATGAAGCAGTGAAACCTGAAGTCCGAAAAGGAGATACCAAAATTTCGGCGCGCTTCGCGCGCATAAAGAATAGAACTAGTATAATTTCTTAGAACTCGCGCAACAAAGACGTTGCAAGTATAGCAATTCGTCATTTGGACTGCCATTCATAATAATATCGACATTTGCGAAATTAAAACCTACAGGCTTTGCTTACTATAAACATAAAACCGGAATGTTGATCTATCCTTTCTCTGAGGCTTGATTGCGTTTACCAAAGATCGGGCGCGCTTCGCGCGCAACGATAGAAAAATGCGATACCCTATATAAATATAGCATAAGAAAATTTGTTGTACATATACATAGAGGAACAGGATTTTCTTACTCCATTTCTGAACCAATATAAATATGATATAAGAAAATTGGGTTGATGCATATACATACAGCAACAGGATTTGGTGGCCTGTTGGAACGGAACGCCACGGTATATATCCACTGTCCGGCTGTCTATGCATGCTTCTCACTCTGACAAGTTTCGATGTATAACGTGTTATGACTACAAGATATGTTGTGTGTGTCTGCCGAAAAAAAAATTCGTACATGGCCTTCGAGCCCGAAAAAAAATTCTTGCACAACTTGATCATCGGAAAAAAAATTCATACGCAAAAATATTGCCACCCCCCCTCCCCCAGTTTCTAATGGTCCACCCCTAAGATGTCTTCATACAGTTGTGATGTAATATTTAAAAGCCGACTATGAGGACTGACGGGATTTCAAAGTCCGCGCAATTAGTTCCAGTCCGAGGCGAAGCCGAGGACTGGAACTAATTGCGTGGGCTTTGAAATCCCGTCAAGTCCGAATAGGAGGCTTTTGAATTACTTCAAATACTCAATAATTATTCATGACCTAATTAGCCAACACAGAGGGAAAACGATCAATGTTGAAACATCTCCATTTATTTATTTTTTAATTCCTTGGTCATTTGAAATACTCAGCCTGTGACATAATCTTCAATCACCAACCCCTCTGTACCCTACCCAAACAGGATTTATCAATATAATCATATTTTTTTACTTGTGAAACTTGAATTACGTCACTAGTTATGCGCACAAATGAAAAGGTCAAGATTGTTTCCAGAAAGCCTGTCCCACATGAAAGTTGGCGGCGCACATGCATATTGTCTGGAACAAGATCCTTTCTATTCTATATTTCCGAGAGAGGAGACATGTGTCTTCTCACGAACGTTTCTACAGTCTGCCTTTGTACTGCGTAGACTGAATAGTACAAAAAAATTCGACGGGGAGAGGACCTTGAAATTATGAACTTGGATTGCGTCACTAGTCATGCGCAGAAGTGAAAAGATTAAGAGTGTTCCAAAAACCCTGTCCCACATGGAGGTTGGCGGCGCACATTCATATAGTCTGGAACAAGATCCTTTATATTTTACTTCCCCGGCTTTGTTGGCGAGCTGGTGCTCCCTGTACCTGTGGCATGTCCCTTCGGGGATTCCCAAAACACAAAAAAAAAACTTCCCCGAAAGAGAAGACGCGTTTCTTCTCACGGAACAATTTCTACAGTCTGCCATTGCATGGCGCAAAGACTGACTAGTACAAAAACATTTCGATGGCGAGTGCCTTGAAATTATGAAAATTATGAACTTGGATTGCGTCACTAGTCATGCGCAGAAGTGAAAAGATCAAGAGTGTTTCATAAAGCCTGTCCCACATGGAGGTTGGCGGCGCACAAACATATAGTCTCCAACCAAAATTCTTTGTATTGACTTCTCCGAGAGAGGAGACTTTTGTCTTCTCACGGAGTGGTTTCCTACGGTCTGCCTTTGCACTGCGCAAAGACTGACTAGTAGAAAAACTTTTCGAGGGTGAGGACCTTGAAATTATGAATATTCATAGTTCAAAGGTCCTTGGATCTAGAAAACATTTCTAGATCCAAGGACCTTTGAACTATGAATATTCATAGTTCAAAGGTCCTTGGACCTTGAAAAGTTTTCAAGTCCCACTTGCAGTATCTTCCTGGGATTTCAAGGTACTGCACGTGGTACAAAATGAGAGCTCTGGTTGGCTGATTAGGTCATGAATAATTAATGAGTATTTGAAGCAATTATAAAGATTTTTCTTATACAAGAGGCACGTATCTTCTAAAAATGAATCATCTCGTTATTTCATTTTTTGGGAAAGAAATATATGCTAAGCGAATTGCGTGGACTGTTTTACTTCTTACAATAATGCTTTTATGGCAAAATAATTATGGCCCAGGATACAAACTAAGACTAAGAATTCTTCGAAAGCCCCTTGACTAGAAACGTCTCCCTCGATGTGTCTATATTAGAAAGTGCGTCCCTGCTCTCTGTTAAAAAAACGATCTCATTTCCTTTGAATATCTTGTCACTTGTTTACAGAACCCCGATATACAATATTTTCATCATTTACGGCCGAATTGACTATACACGTTTTCAAATTACGCGCAATCTTAGCAATTGTAGCTACTATCTCACTATAGAACTATATACATCCTGAATACTCCTGTTCCTATATTATTCGGCAGTACATTTGTTATGAAAATAGAAAAAAATGGCACGATAAAAGTGACACGCTATTGTGGAGTATGTGCATCTACAATGTATTTAAAAAAAGGAGGAAATGTTTTACAAATATATTTTGCTGAACAATCTTCTACTCGGAAACTATTACGATGTGGTTTGCGGCAATACATTCCCCGGTTTTACAAAGCTGCGTTCTTTTCAGCCGCCAATTTAAGTGTCAAAAAGGAAAGCCTCTGCAGGAGAATCTCACGAGACCTCACTGAGAGGCAAGAGCGGAAGAGACCTCCACTTAGTTTTGTAGTAGGAGATAGTCGTCTTCAAGCAATTCTTGTGCCGCCACCTGAACAGTGTAAGAAAATCAAATTACTCTACTCCATTTATTCGGTATTCCCCATAGGTTTATAGTTTATAGTAAATTATCCGAAGGAGTGTTTTGTTCTTTTTTCCATGAAATAGCTCATAATATTGTGTTGAAAGGAAGGCTGTGTTACATATTCGTCCCGACAGCTTCACAATTTTATCATGATTTCTAAAGTTTTTCTAAAGCTTAACAGAGTAATCTTAAGGTATCAAGAATACAAAATACAAGAGCGAAAGTCGGCATACTTTCGGCTGTATGAAGGCAAACATCAAGCAACCAGGTCAGACATGGAGCTAATACCACTTTAAGAACCTACTTAGCTATCGAGGAAGTTGCAAATTAGAGCAGACCGAAGTTTCCTAGTCTTAAATCATGCGTAGTATACTATATTGGTAAGGTTGTACACATGATCACAGAAAGCTGTAATTTAGCAAATTCTTTGTCACTATTGCTCTATATCTTTTCTTTTTTATACAAATGCGACGACTGCCACGTTTTCAACCTCGTAATTAAAAAAATTGACCACTATTTTGCTTAGCGTTTTTATAGCTGAGGCAAGGAGATTATAAAGCGATATCACACTATCATAGCTCTCAGATACAATCTAGTAAAATGCTATTTGGTTTGTAAGTTTAAAGAAAAATACTGTGGTAATTTTTCTTAGCTGGCAAGCTCAATTTTCTTCATTATATCGATATGAATCTCTCATTTGGGAATTTTGTCAAAGAGACATCTAAGTCAAATATCTCGTGGAAATTAATTCACGAGTCCAAGCCGTCAGGCAAACAGTTTGAGAAAGTCGCCGTCACATTTTAAATTTGCTCGAAATAGTAGACAAAGAAAGATGCCAAGTCCTATTTGCAAAAGAGTACTTCAAAGACAAACGAGGTGCACTTTTCAAGAAAATCCTTAAGTTTCAGTTTGCATTCTCTATGAACTTTTGACACGACGGAACAACTGACATTAAGGAAAAAAGAAACGTTAATAATGGATATTATGAAGGATATTTCTTGCTACCGGTTTTATCGCTTCCCATTGAATAGGAATTAAAAGACATGTGAACTTTAATCCATTTTTCCTTTCTCAAGTTCTCGATAGATTGTAGCCAAAAGAATAATTGACAAGGTGACAATCATCTTAAAAATAAAATTGATTTTGTTTCGAAATTGAATTGGAAGAGAATCGTATTTCACGCTGTTATAGTCGGGAATGATCGCCAATTTATGGCCTCCCGGATTAGTGCTTAATCCTAAACTGCTAACACGGGACTCAACGGAACTGGCCTCTCACCTCATTAATAACCCCACCGATATGAGTGCTTTAATTAGAGAAAATGGCTAATATTCAATAATTTTTAAATTTTGCGCTACAATCATCCGGCTGCTGAACAGTTAATATTCAGGTGTTAGTGACTTTACCCGCACTCTTTTCACAGCATCTACGTCATTAAATCCACGTCAATATGCCGTTGCCATGCTGTAGGTATTATTGTGCTTCTCAGGAAAGACCAGCTGACAAAACAGCTTTTTTCCCTCATCAAATGAGCTATTGCTTCCTGTCATGCCTTTAAAGGGAATTTAAAGGGGTGATCCGACGCGCATTTGAGAACTTGTTACATGATTGTAGAAGGCACAACACACGACTCAACGACGACGACTTTTGCTTAAAAATCCGGTAAGCTAACCGAGGCCCACTCTTACATCGCCGTCAAAACATGTTTCTCGCAGCATCTTTATTCAATTTGTCGACAATACTCAGGATGTGTTGAACATCGAATCCGCTTTAAAAGGGCAAAAAATTATTGAACGACGTGAAGTTTAAGAGAATAGCAAGCCGCCACTTTTTTGAAAAGTGCAAATGCAAAAAGAGTCGGTTCTTTTGGGTCACCGTAAACTACAAAACACATAGACGGTGATTCTAATGTTTGCTAGTAATTGCTGCTGAGCCATATACATATTTAAAAAGACCTGAGGGAAGAGAAGGTATATTAGCGAAAAAAGCGATTACATTCACGTTTAGAAGAGCTTCAATGTGGATTTCAGGCCATCTGGTAATGGTTGTTAAGCAGAATCGCCTGCAGCAAGTTACAGTTTCAATACAGAAACCGATAATTGAGATAAATGTGCAATATTCTTTAGCTTGGTCTCACAATAGCTTGGAAGCAACATTAGAGAAACGATAAAAGTTCCCAACCTCGAAGATAGAAATCAAGATAACAGAATACTGTGAGCTAGCAACACGAGAATTTCCAGAGGAAGTGAACACGACCGTCGCATCAACATTAAGGTCTCCATCAGTCACAACTTACGAGGGACATCAAGCCAACATATTTCTTAATAGAGTTATTGTTTATCGAGCTGAAGTATATTTGTAGCTGCTAAAGAAACGAAAGTGGACTTGATCGGTGGTTCTCAGCACTGTTTTCTTTAACTTTATAGAACAGTAACCGAAGGTAAAGCAACAAAAATGCGTCAAGTACCGACTCTTGACCAGCTAACACCGTACTGTGTGGAGCTCTACAATAATTGCTCGAACGAGTCAGTTATAGATGTACGAAACCCAAGCACACCGTGTTGGCGTGCTTGGTTCGACGTGTGTTCAGTGAGTCCAGAAAGCTCGCAGGAGTATATAGGATTGGTGATCGTTATTATGATTATCGCCGTCTTCTCGCTTATTGGGAACTCAATCGTCTGTGTAGTGTTCTGTTTGTACAGTCAACTTCGCCTAGTGAAACACTACTTTGTCATCAATTTGGCGGTGGTTGACAATATCTTGGTGACCGTTTCTATACCGTTATTTGTGACTTTCTTACTCGGTCGCAATGAAGATCTCTCCTTATGTCAGGGCCAAATTATGTTGGATATCGTGTGTGGCACAGAATCGATCATGAGCTTGGCGGCGATAAGTCTGGAGCGGTATATAGCTGTGGAACAGCCTTTACTCTACACGTCCAAGGTCACGCCCAACCGCACCATAGCGGCCATGG
Source organism: Scolanthus callimorphus (assembly GCA_033964015.1). Taxonomy (NCBI): domain Eukaryota; kingdom Metazoa; phylum Cnidaria; class Anthozoa; order Actiniaria; family Edwardsiidae; genus Scolanthus; species Scolanthus callimorphus. Next base: position 26,293,294 of record CM066916.1, on the reverse strand, counting down.
TCCTTACATGGGTCTACACACTACTAGTGTCTGCCGTTCCCTTTCTATCGCTTACAACTGGCCCTAAGAAAGCCTGCCAGTTTTTTGGTGGCGGCTATGTAGTTTTTATAACCTTCGCGAGTTTCGTAGTCCCCGTCGGTGTAATGGTGTTCGCGTATTGGCGCATCTTCAAAACAGCACACAGCCATGCCAGAAGGATTCGAGACAACATCCCGCTTGACAATTCCAATAGCGAAACCCAGGAGAGGGACAGCAGTAACTCAAAACGCCGATTACAAAGACTTACCCGAGAGCTACGTGGAGCGAAGACTCTGACAATCATTATGGGAACACACATCATTTGTTGGTGTCCGCTGTTCTTGTATTTCCTAGTAGATACGTTCTGCCCTCGAGACAAATGCAACCGCAAAGCAGCCATTGTGGCCAATCATATAATTTTAGTGCTAAGGTACTGCAACACTTTAGCAAACCCTATAATCTATACAGGAATTAACAGGCAATTCAGGGCTGCTATAGTGAAATTCGTAGCGAACAGGCACAGCAACGAGGGTTTGGGCGCAACTGTCTATAATACAAATGTATGAACAGGATAAAAACTTCGTTACGAAAAAGTGTTAATGTCAACTTATTGATCAAGACATTCAATGAGCTGCTGCCCAACTTCAAGAACGACATCGACGTTTGGTTTATACAGGTTAGAAATATTTCATTGACTGAGAAATGAGTGTAAATAAACATTTAGGACTGCATGGATATCAGAGCAGTCTAATTCCGGTTACAAGGACATTAAGGTACACTTAGAGACAAAATTCAAATCACGAGTGCGTCTTTCTTCGATAAAAAATATAAAACTAGGGTAGAAACTTAAAGATACTATATGTCGTCCTCGGAAAAAGCGTCTTATTTGTTATTCGATTGATGTGCTTGGTTGAAGTACCCATTAGGGGACGTATTTTATGTTTACGTGCTTCAAGTTTCCGTCCATGTTCTGTACGTCATTTTCGCCAAATTATCTATTGATGAACGGATAACGCTTAATCTCACGCGAAATTTGCGAATTCGCCAAATCAACAGCAATTATTGCTGACATCCATACCTACGCCGAATAAATGAGAACAGAAATGTCTTGAACATAAAAGATTTGGTGCGACTAAAAGAAAAACAAATAACAACAAAAAAGAAGTAATACTAACTCGCTAATGTAAGTACTTAAAACCAGTACAAATTTTAAAAGGTATTATTTCTAAGTCAGTCTAATTTAAACTGAAACAGACTAGAAATGTACTTTCGATTGTACTTTATGGACGATCTAAAATTATTAAGTGGTTTAAAAGCAAACAGATATATTAATGCCCGTTCTATTTGCTATTTGTTTAAATCTCCTTTAAATCTCCTAGTAGTGTATTTATGAACGCCGAATTTAAAAGACAAAGACATAAAAATTGTGTTTTCTAAAAACAAAAAACGATTATGTCCTTGACTTGACTACAAGTATAACTTCTCGAAAATATCGTGGAACGCTTGGGATTTAGTAGAAGGGTTTCTTTTTGAGCTAAGAGGTTTTTACATCTCGGAAGGACTGTGTGCTCACACAGTGAGACATTTCCAAATAAAGAAATGAACAACAATATTCTCTGCGCTTTTTCGAGAGTATACATGTCGCAAACTCGCCAATCTGGCTGGCGAAGTCACTAAGCCTTGTCGGAATCAAAAATACCCCACAAAATTACAGATTTGAATATCAGGAAAAATTATATTAATAGAGACATATCACAGCGTAGGATCACGGCTTCTATTAGTTGACGATAATATTGCGCGGAAAATGGGCGTAAAGTTCCAGATAGCATTCGCTGTAATAATAAGATCATGGATATTATTCGTTTTTATGGTGATATCTAAGAAACCTTAAATGCTAAGACTTGCTATGCTTTTAATATATTAAGGTGCGGTTTTACCTATTCTTAAAAACTCAGACACCTACTTATCTCGTCGTGGTAATTCTCACTTACATGGCCCTTTTTAAGGATGGGTGTGTGTTACGACTTCCGTATTTTTTTCAAAGACGCTTAGTTTGCGGTGTCTTGCCCGCGATTTTCTTTTTTCAGGAAACAACTTGAAAAATCTGGCACGTGAATGAAACGCTGGACAGTGAGCTTTCTCTAGAATAGCAGAATTGTGAGCAACCCATATGACTTTAATTAAAGCCTCTTAACATTTTTAGGAAGGCAGACGAGTATAACAGCGTGTCTCATGGGGCATTAGGGCGCTAACTTTAGAAGGATCATAATAATTTAACTGAAAAAGAATGCGTCTTTAATATAATAAATGGCTTTTTACAGTGGTTCAATATATGGACGTACGTTCCAGCAAATGTAAAGCTTGATGAGTGTTCTAAGCAATAAAAGGGACCAGAAAGATTCCAAGGAATGATTTTGTGTTCTTTGAAGTACAAAAAGCCCCTTTAAGCGATCAAGGTTTAACACAACGTTACTTTCTAAATCCTTTCGCGCAAGATAGATAGAGATGCACTGAAATATCAGCAATCTAGCAATGTCTTTACGCTTAGTATTAGAAATGGAATATTATCGAGATATCTCTCGATTCTAGGGAATGAACAGTAAATACAGCTGCAGTCATCCCTAAACTTTAAGAATAATATCAGCCTAGAATGTTATAGCTTTAGTCGGCAGTGCTTTTCGCTAATCTTAGCGCCACAAATATTTTTCTTGCAGCAGCTAAAGTAAATGTGACTGATAACATCTGGTCCGTCTAGTTCGAATTAATTAAGCCTATCAGTTTAATTCGAATCAGAAGCCAATTGTGATATAGGACCGCAGCAAAATTACCCGTTTTGACTGCTTTTCCGTTTTAAGTGTGATTATTTTCCGTCTAAATGTTCTACAAATGTTTGTCGTGAGAAGTTAATGTTTTCTAATGAGGACGACTTGAAAAAATTGCTGTGCAGAAAATAATCGGGGACAGTGCTAAGTAAAATCTGATTGTAACTAAATCCGAAAAAAAAATCGATGTCTCTATAAACGAAAGATAGTACTTAGTGCGTTGTAGTTAAGATGTTAGAGTTTAAAACTTGTAGAATGAGAAACAACTAAAATTGTAAAAGCAAATGTCGTTTTGGGGAGAAATCTCATTTACTGATTCCAACGGCTGCATGAAAACGCAATATCAATTGATCTCAATATGTGAGAAAAAAGAATGTATTGTAGAGCCAGAAAAGAGCCTGCCTCGCTGCATGCAGCTGTACATGAAGGGTAATCAAGCCAAAGCGCTACTTACAGACCTCCTTTTATTTACATCCTCGCACGTCAGCTTGATGGCAGCTCATAACAAATTACCAAGATAACGACTTTGAAAACCGTGCGCCGTTTTTGCATCTCTTCTTTTTATAACATTTCCGTTCCTTAATTGACCCTAGGTAAATTTCCCATCTGGGGAAAAACATATTAATCTAAAAACTCGAAAATGCGTTTCGGGGACGCGTGCGGGGTTTTATGATGCGTGCTCGTCAAATTCAAAATAAAAATAAAGAAATATTCTTCTTTAGGCGTAATAGACACTAACGAGTAATTAAGATTTATTTTTGTATAACCTAAAGACGTAAGCCCTTTGGCAGTTAGAATGAATCGTGGAAACACAAGCAGGTCTGGCAGGAACGTCCGGCGAGAAAAAAACTTTTAGCGTCTTTTGTCGCCTGAGCTGTCATGTAGGACTTCTTCCTAAAAGGATGTGTGGAAACTCGCTTCCTAGACTTTTTTTGAGAACATGCATGACTCAGTGATTGAACAGCCTCCTTGTCTAGCAGTAATCTATTTCGGCCGCTTAGAGTTCCCTCACAGTTAGGAGATCCTTTAAGACTAAACATTGACTAGTAGAATTTGTTCACAGTCCGATAAAAAAACAAGCTTTTAATGAAAAGCACTCCTAGTTAATCGTTTGGTTTAATTCACTTCCATTTCAAGAGAAATCATCTAAAAATACCAAATTGTTGCAAATTTGCAAAATGTATAAAATGGCTGACTTAGCAGGTGTGCTGATTCTAGTGCCAGCACTGGCTAGCAGAAACTACTTGCTTTGCGATCCGGATCCGGTAAAGGCCGTGAGCCCGCGAAAAGGCTGGGAGGTGAAGATAGCGGTATATTCCTTTATCAGAGCCGATGATCATTATTATGTGGTTTGTCATGTTTTCATATCATATTATGATAACATCATTCTTTATCACTTGTTTATGGGGCTCTGATGTTTCGATATTCCAGGGTAACCTCACATTTTTATCGTAGGAATATATATTATCTGATGAATGACGCTAGAAATCATTCCAGGGCATGCGTGAAAGTGATAAATCATGTATCACAATATCTCTCACACTTCCCTGACAATATCTACTCAAGTCAGAAACAGTTATATACGTTATGCTCGCGATAAATCACGACCATATGAGAATGTCCCATGCATTCATTACTCCCACGATAGGATGGCGATTCTTGATATCACCAAAATTCGACAGTGTATGAACTAAGAATTCCTGCCATGCCCACAACAGACTAAAAACACCATATTATCAGAATGTTTAATAAAATATGAATTCTTTGCCTCGAGAAAGTGACATTAGCAGACTGATATTAATAATTATCATAACTTTTGCGAGCGTTGTCGGGCATAAAACATATTTACGCCCGCGAACATCAACTATATTGTTTTAATATATGCATGATGTAAGTAATATTCCGATATTTTTCATATTTCTGGCAATCTCAACAACAAAGAATTCTACTTTCCAATGTCGTCATTTCTTAATACGAATTTCCACTATGTGCTTGGAAACCTTTTTAAAACTCGGGGTAAGAATGCAACCAAAACAATCTGGTACGGATGGGTACTGTTTTTTTTTTCTGGAAACGCGGATAACATTAAAAAACAAGGAGGTTTTAATTATTCTCGCCTGCTTATTGACACACTGTCGGGAATTTGACTCCGGCATAAATGCGTCAGAAGATATCAAAGATTACTCAAAGTGCGTTTTCTTCTACTATATACTGAATTAAATAGTTCGTTGCCCCCTTTGTTTTCGGTGATGTGAGTGTTAGGATCGACGAGGCGATCCAACTTGGAGACCGAAATACACGCAACGTTTTTAAAGCTACGAAACCTTGAGCATGAATGGGACTTCCATAATTGCTCGAAGCGAGCGCAGCGAGCGGAGAGCAAGTCTATTCTTGGCTTGCATGTGTGATTAAAATATGAAAGAGGCGATATTTCATGTCCAGGTACAATTTTTGGCGTTGTTCAAATTGAACCTTTTCGGCTCAACGGTGGCAAGAGCGAAGCAACGTTTAAACTTCTTGTCAGTCACTGTGACTCCGCTATCTGTTGGTCAGCGGTCAATCCGCGCGCATTTGCGAGATGATTATATGGCATACAATTTTTCATGTCCAGTTACAAATCAGTGACCGGAGCAATCGCGACCCGACGCACTTTCAGCACGTTTCCGTTATTTTTCGTTTCTCTTACCACCCTTGAGCAGAAAAGGTTTAATTCGAACAACGCCAAAAAATGTACCTGGACATGAAAAATCGCGCCTAAATGAGACCTCCGTCATTGCTCGAACTCCGTGAGAAATCTCGTCAAATTCGGGGAGTTTTAGCGCCGCCCAATAAAGGCACTGTACTATCATGGCTGCTTCCTCTCTGTAGTTCAAGACGTTTGGCTCGTACGCCAAATCTCCTCTATTTTAGGGGGTTACCTGAATGTGGAATAAACTCGACCGTTTCAGTCGAAAATGACCATTTCAATGACAGATGTCTTAATGTACTGCCATAGCTCCGAGCATTCCCCCATCTGAAAGCTATTTCTAGTCATACTGGTATACTTTGCGAACAAAATATCTGGAAAAAATTACTCTCAGCTCGAGGTTTTTAAACGTTATATCTATTTTAACAGTGGCGTGTCACGATGAAGGCGCACCCTGTATCAATAAGCTAAATTCAAACTGCCTTTCGATGAATGTAAAGAAGTTCGTGTTATGAACCTCATTAAGTTACTTGTGACATTTCATGTATCTTGAGGCGTGCTTTAGCGTCGGAGTCTTGTATTCATTCCTTGTAATAAGATTGACGTAACCATTTTCCCTGCGTCTTCGAGATTGAGTCGTCTATTATTTTACTCCAATTAGTGATTTTCACTTGTCACGTGACTAACATCATTATTAACACACTACAGAACTGTAGAGCGAACATAAAAGTATGTTTCGTGAGAAAATACGAGGCCGATAAATACGCGAATGGATGCGCGCCATTTTGTTCAGTAATTGTATGGATCCACCATTGGATGCGCATCAGCATGGCGGCTACAATACCAAGTCTTTACTGTTTCTAGCAGCCGTATCAACTAACACATTTTAGTAGAAACCCACTCGCATACTATCACGAATCCTACAATCCGATTGGCTCCGCTACTCACTATCTATCACGTAATAGTCAAATCACACTAGCGGTCTATTTTCAATGCTGCCTTCTGATTGGTTGAGCTACTAGTAGGCTATAGGTTATAGCCTACTACTAGCGAAAAGTGTCGGATTTGACCAGACCAGAAAACGTTTTTGGCTATACAAATTGACCTACTAGTGTGATTTGACTAAAATAATTATTCCTCTCGCCCTCATGGCCTCTGAGTCAATAGCCCATTCGGCCTCATGGGCTATTGACTCAGAGGCCATCCGGGCTCGAGGAATAATTATTAAATAGGATAGCAAAATCGCTAGCGCAAAACTTTCTAAAACCAAGAAAATAAATACGTTACAGCAACAACTCGAAGGTTGTATGCTGGTGGGTTTCTACTAAAACAATTACACTACTCGTTCTCGTACGTTTTCAATGAGTCAAATAGTAACTCGGCGCTACACGCCTCGTTAACTATCTATTGACTCATAGAAAAACTCGAACTTGTAGTCTAATTTTTGTTAAATAGGAATGGTATGTTAGAGCCGATTTTAGATGAGTGTCGAAAATAAATCAGATTTACTTTGTTTTTGTGATATCTGCGCGTTTCGATTGGCTGGGCGTCACGTGTTTGGTCTTTCAACCAATCCTTTTAGAAACAAAAACCAAACAAATGATTACTTGCGTTTAGTCCTACAATCCTCAGTGTTGTCTTGGGTCATGACTAAACGCAAGTCGTAATTACTTCGCTTCCTGATTGGTCTGTTGTTGAATGGGTTTCGTTTCTGATTGGCTAAGTGTATTTACTCATTTGTGTTTAGTTTTCTACACTCATCTGAAATCCGCTCTATAAGCCTTTATTATATCCGTTTTGAAATCACTGTCAATCCGTGTAATCTGATTGGCTTACAACAGTGCGATTTATTCTCAAATCGCATCCTTTTGAGTCTAAATCGCATCTTTTCCCCAGCCAATCAAAATGAACCACTTAAATAAATCAACCAATCACATTTCAGTATTCAAAGGAACTGACGAATCAGATTGCAAGACAAAAATGGCAGGAAAAAAAATTCCTCCATTTTTTGGTGTGGAATCTGCCCTTTCTCCTTTTGCTCGAAAAAAAAAACAATAAAACAAAACTTTGGATAACTTTCATTATTTACAGTACCTTGAAAAAGATTTTGACTTTTCCTCAGACGATTTTCCAGATTTGACATCGTTTTTCCGGACAATATCGACGGTTTTGAATAATCCAGCACATCCTGCACCAAAGCCCAGTCCCGAGTCCAGCGAAAACCCAAGGGCTCACAGGAGAATGGAAATACCATATGAAATGGGCACTTTTTGAGAAAAATACTCCAACACTTGAAATTATATTGAACGTAATTGCCCCTTGTTTATTTGGTGACTGTGTTGTCTTCCTTCCTGGGGTTTAAAAGCCCCTTCGGGCATGAAATCCAATGTTGTTGTTGCCCGAGTGTGTTCGTTGGGACGAGTCAGACGATAACAAGAGAGTCAGAGATAACAACACTAGATTTCATGCCCGAAAAGGGCTCTTAAACCCTAGGAAAGAAGACAAGACAATCACCAGATAAACAAGGAGCAATTACCTTTTAAAGAGCCACTCAAGGCAGAAATTATAATGGCTTATTTGATCGCCCATTCAAAACAAGGAAGAATGCTGTTTATTTGACGTTGATAGCTCACTTTTTTCAAGAGATATTATTCAATATTTTTACTTATGCAAATTAGCAAAAAATGACATCACAAGCAGACTAGGGCACAAGAAGCCAATAATGTTTTATGTATAACTCTGTTTGGCATAGTTGGATTCACTTAAAACTTGGTAACAACAAAGAAGGACCGAGCCAGACTCCCATTTTCAAGCCAATCATGGGAATCAAACAGCTTAATGAACTTAAATTGCTTGGGGTCATTCTGCAGTCGAAGTGTCTGTTCATTAAAGCGGAGCTCCGATCATTATAATGTGTTTGAATTGTAATAATATATTGACCAATGCATCAGGAGCTCCGCTTTTAGGCAGTGCCTAAATCTATATATTACGATCTCTAAGAAAAGACGTCACGGACCACAAAGCCGTTTATCACTTGTTCACTCGTACTGTCAAAAATTGATATGGACAGGCAGTTTACATTGCTAGCCGCCAAGAACTGTCTCAAATACCCAAGAATCCCTTGGCAGATGCTACAAAAGGAAATATATCACCAGCAGAATAGACATCCATTACCTCATAAAGACGACTGTCCTACATATCGCCAAAAAAGCCAAGAAAAACCGCCAATTAACACTTATTGGATGAGGTTGAGCATGATAGTGAGATTTGTCAATGCCGAGGTTTGTGTTATCTGCCAAAGCGAAGCTGAGGCGGATAACACTAACTCGAGGCGTTGGCGTCTCACTATCATGCGAAAACCGAATTCAATAATTGTTTTATTATTCAGCAACCAGCAATTCTTACCTCTAAGAAGTGAAGTAGACGACGAGGCCTTGCTCGGCGAAACGGTTTTTGAACTTTAGCTTACATTTATTGGTATTTTCCGCTTCGTATTCAATTCAAATAGTCATAGTTGAGGTTTAGATACCCTGAGCAATGATCTCTTGGCAAAAATTATAACAGATTCAACGAGAATATTGGCAAAATTGGCTTTCGCTTCCGAAATGAAAACCAAGATGGCGGACAAACCTATTGGCTTGCGTGATGATGTCATTAGGGTGCATCAATCCTAATGTCTGTAGTATGACGTCACGCACTGTGCGCCAACACAAATTCGCTGCGTACTCTTAGCCAATCAGAATCGAGAGGGTGGCATGGGTGAAAAATAATATCCATTAAAGGGGATAATACCTAGGAGGAAAAGCACTTATTACAACCTGAGAAAGCCATAAACCTAATTCTAGTTCTTGTGTCACGTCCAACGACACGCGTGCTCATTTTCGCCGATTAATTAAGTCTCAGAAAGCTGAGCTCTAATGCTTAACTATATGTTGACTCAACAGTTTAAAGAGCTTCATTGAATGTTTTGGTCCTTCAAGATAATAAAAGAAGGTATTTCAAAAAAAATATTGTTTTATGGTCAACTATTGGAAAACCGATGGAACTTGACATCTGCAAGAAACGCAACTTTCGAGCATTATTCTAAACTTCGAGCATTTTTTTCGGGCACTATTTGAGCATTTTTATGCCATTTTTCGAGCGAACTTTTCCAGTGCAATCGGGACAAGCCTTGGGACAGTCCGTTTTGAATTTTGAAGCCTCGGCTATAGATTACTCCGTTAACCGTTTAAACCGAGTACCCCGTTTCGCCGGTAGGTGGGTGCGTATGATTGATAATCAAAACGTTTCTACATTTTTGTTTGGATCGCCGTTATTAACACTTGAGTAAAATATGCAGTTGTTTTAATATGTTCAATCTTTTATTAAGAATTCAAATCCTTTTTCATAATCGTCGTACCTCGTTCTCCACTTGCCGGCAAGCCTTCTTTTTTTTGTTCTGACCGTCATAATAATATAATTGTGTTAAAACGAGTAAGCCAGAAGTGCTTGGGGCAAACTCAAGAATATATGTTCAAATAAAAAAAAAACTAACCTAACCTAATCAAACACTAAGGCGCCAAGCGTCTCTTGCGTAACGGCGACTTGCTTGCCTTGCCTTTTAACGGAACCCTTTCTGTTGGTTCTGGATTAGGTGTCCCGCAAGCCCATTAGTAACTATTACCATAATTACTCAAGTGATTCTAAGAATTTCCGTGCACTGATTGGTTTGCTTTCCCTTACTATAACATTGACAGGATTGTGAGTGCGCGAGGGAGTTTTGTTGTGATCGTGAAAAAATCCAACGGGAACAAGCTTTTTGTCTAAAACCCTTATGAATCACTTGAGCAATCATACTAAAACAATAAGTCGACTCATGCTCCGTGATTATCGGCGATTGACACCTCCACTTCGTCTCGGTGACTATTCGCCGATAATCACGTCGCCTCCGCTGACTTATTGTGAATCGATGGCGTCAACATGAAAGCAGCCAGGCGCATCTTCAAAAAGGGGTCTTCGTTAGTGTCACCCAAAATACGTTCTTCTCTTGAATCCCGAGAGCAAGATTAGCGGTCCTACAGAAAGTTGCTCGAAAAGAAAAAAATTCGAAAAACAAAATTGCAAGATGAAACATCCAGCCTAACCCAATGTTCTTTCATCTGAACACCGCGGCAAAACGCATTTGCCATGCGCTAAATATTCACTTCCTGTGAAATGAAAACAAAAGAAATAATCTACAGAACAAAAGCATCTCGTGCTGTCTTCGAAAACTTCGAAATATTAAGCTCCAGACACAAACCTTAAGGCCAAAAATCGCAGAGCAGCTAGAATATGATCATATCTTTCTCTGAACTTTTGCACCACACACTTTCAGGCTTGCACCAGAGGCGATAATTATATTTTAAAGTCAAAATTGATCGTTCGCTGTTGTTATGCAGATTTTTTCAATCGTCTGGTGCAAGCAGAAGAGTCATGTGGTCGCTCAAGAGACACCTGCGTTAGGGATTATGTTTGACCAAGAGTGGATTACCAAGAGTTTCCATATTTACTATGTACGCCCGAATCACAGTCAGAAAAGTGTCTATTTTTAGAACTAGGATGCCCGCGAAAATTCGTCATCCACGGGGTTCCCACTTTCTCGCCACGCGAACAGTTGTGAGATCCAGCCTAAAATTAAATCGCAGATCAATGGAAAAACCGTTAAAATCGCAAAGATAAGGTAGGATATTCTCTATTTTGTTGTGTATTGGGTATACGAGCATTCGAGCCTGAGCATTCGAATACTTTCGCGCGCGAAACTCAAATCTAAAAATAGACACTTTTCTGACTGTGATGTGGACAAATACAGTAGGGAAAGATTCTAACTCTTGTTAATCCACTCTTGGTTTGACATACCACGTGACACTGGACTAACATACTGATCCTAAACAGGTTTGACTTTTTAAATTATTTGTCAACGATCTTTATTAAGAAGAATTATGATATGGCAACGATAGTACGCGCGCTCTGATTGGCTAATCAGCGGGCAGAATACAGGCAACACGCATTTTTCCCGCCATTTCACAAAACGCGCACGGCTGTTTCAAATCCGGGTTTTCCGGAAATTCGGTTCCAGGCCTACTTGCGCGCGACATGCAAACATGAAATCGAGGCTACATTTTATTACAACACGAGGGCGAGAAGCATGAATGAATAGCACTTCAATATAACCTATTTTCTCTAGAATTGTAATGGGTATTGTCATTAGTCTTCTTTGTTCTTACGGATAAGCCCTAACGGCTTCTGTTTTGAACAGTTTTTGGCGTATTTGCAAGATATTGTGGCAAACGTGAAGTGTTTATTGATCGTCATTCAAAATGGCGTAGGCGTGCATGGCGGTGTTTGGTTGTTTTTCAACGCCGATTTCCAGCAGGAAAGGAACTTTATCCATAGAAAGGTAAGATGATTTTATATTCTTCAGACACTATTCTTGAAAGATTCCCTTTTATTTTATCTGTAAATTTTTTTAAACTTCTGGTTTCTACATCTTCGACCTCCTCTACAAAAAGGCGCCGAAGAACACTTAATCGTCGGCATACAGCGTGCATGTGAAACTTTTCCCGCCTTTTTAGGCCGTACGCTTATCATTTCCCGCCGTTTTTGGATGAAGCTCAAACCTGCACTTTTTTCGTCGGTCTCTTTATGCATTCCGTGCTTTTTATCATGGACGAGCAACAAGAAGAAGCAAAGAATAACGAAGTCGAAGACAGCGTTTTTGCTCAATTGTATCGTCGCCAAGTTGTCAAAGAGTTCAGGCAGCTTTGGCGTGGATATAATGATAGAAGGCAAGTGTTTACTTTTGTTTCTGATGATTAAGATTTATTTTGTCTCAAAAATAAAATTTAAAAAATCCTTGACTTGCTTGTTTATAATTATTTCTCATATCTAGGAAGCAAAGAGCATCCCAAATGCGGAGAATTCGAGAATTCCAGAGGACAGGGATTGTATATGAAGAAAGAGAATTGTAAGGAAACTTCAGTTATGCTTGAATGATTTAAGCTTACAATTAATTAAGTACTTAATAACTTAAGATGTAAAAGTATTTTCCTCTTATGCGTGTGTTGTTTACAAAGGACGGAGGAGGAGAAGCAGAGGGATCTCGAAAACGAGATGAAAAGGAGAGAAGAACTACAGGAGAGACTCGAGAGAGAGCGAGAGAAAAAAATTAGACAAGAAACCAAAGATAAATTTGTAACAGACTTAGACACTAGTTTATGAACTTAAGCTTATGTTTTTATACTATAAATCTGACTTTTCTGTCACATTAACATTTAATTGGTAATGTTTTCATTATACATTAAACTTGATATTATACATTAAATCCCTTGTTCAAAGCTCATTCATCCTGAATTTTTCAATTATTTCATTTAGGTATTCAGCTACCCATTTCTTTGTTCCCCTTTGGGATTTATTTCTAAAATACTACCAAAATCACTAAACTGTTAGCATTCATACTTGCAAGAAATTTACACTTATTGTGACTTCTGTTTCATCCTTGATCATACAATACCTATTTCAGAAAAGGTTGCACTGTCACGACTGCCAGTTGTAGCCCACAGTGGTTCATGGGAGAAACAAGGAAGAATGACATTATTGTGTTATCACAGTGCAAAATTTGTTGTGATCATGATTTTGTTTTGGTATACCTATTTCCTCCCATGACGCATCACAGGCTACAACAGACATTTGTGATGGTGCAACCTTTTCTGAAATAGGTGTATACACAGTTGTACATCATGTGTAGTGGTTAAAAATGAAATGCATCACAAGAAGAAAATAATTATTCCTCTACTTGTTTTCTTCGTTTGACTTGAGGAATCAACACAACGTTATCTGGATGGCAACGTCTGTAGTGCTCTTCTAACATGCGTCGCATCATTTCATCCTTCCGTTTAACGCCATCAAAGTTCCGTTTGAGTTGGTTAAACTCATGGTGAATGCTTTCCATTCCCTGCTCGCCAAGAAGTCCAAATCCAGTCTTGAACCTATTTACCCATGGAATGGCATGGTCTTCTAGAATGTGCATCTTTGGCAGCACAGTGGCACTTGGAAAATTTGTCCGGTAGAGACTGAGAAAAAGTCGTATGTCCTTATCTAAAACAAACAAGACATAATTGAAATTGCTGACATGGTGCACAGCAAGACCTATTAGTAAGGCATCTGAGTTTCAATAATGGACTATTGAAGCCATATGCAGCATCATTTGCTCAGTATACACAAATAACTATACTTTGTCCATAACTATCTGCTTTTTTGTCCTTCAAATCAGTTTGGCACTAAACTATTATTTCTGATACCCAGTTTTATGATATCCTCCGTGTTGAGCTTTTTTGTTCCATTCATAGTGTGGTGAATGCGGCCATATGTCTGAAGGATCTTGGTAAAGGTCGTTGAGATGGTTTGAGCCTCATCCAAGAGCCAGGAACAATCTGGGGCAAACAACTTGCATATTGCATCTGGGATTGCACACAATTTGGCAATGTTGTCAACCTAGAAACAGATTTAAACTTGGAATAAAATAATGCTTCCCCTCATATTGTGAATGTTGCAAATTTGGTACTAATGCCACTACCATATATTTTCTAAAGTCACAAAATTCACCTGAAGACACTTGTGAGTATGGTTACCATTAAAGCTTCCACCATGGTATGCTTTCCTGTCAGCACCAATAGTTTTCAGCAATTTGCTCATCATTTTGCCACAGGGACCTTCGTCAGTACCCAAAGTAATATTGAGCTGATTAGCTTGGTCACTCTATAATTATGTACAAGGAAAAAATACACACTTGACACATTCCGGTAACATACAGCAATTTCTAGGGGAAGTTAAAAAGGCTACTAAAAAGTTGATTGCTGACTGTTTGAGATAATGATGCTCATTTTCTCAACTTTTAAATACAGTAAAAACCCACATAAAAGAATAAGTACAGACATTCCACAATCAAAGTTTGTGTTCTTGCAAAAAATGGCTATGCTATCAGTTACTTGCATTTGGTTTAAATTGATGTGCAAAAAATATCACATAAGCAAGGGGTTTCAATATTTTTTGAAGTAGCAGGGTATGTTTTGGAAGTAGGCCGCTGGGTTCAGAGGTCCCATACAAAGACCGGAGCCTTCTACGAGGGTAGGGGAGCATGCTCCCTGCGGATTTTTGACTTTGGTAGCAGAAAAGGCGTTTTTTTCACGGTCTGAGGGCAAGATAATTGGCGTATTCATGCATTCTATTGCTTTACAGTCAAAAGAAGTGTTCCCCCTATAGTTGAAGATTCAATTCACTACAGTAAAAACCCGCATAAAAGAACAGGTGTTTTTGGGAATCAGGCTGATTTTGTTCTTGTATATTGGGTGTCTTCTGCAAAATCAGCCTGAAATTGTTCTTAAGGTGTTCTTAAAGTTGTTTCTTAACATCAAATACTGCATACACTACCAACAGTCAAATAAGGAATGTGATTGGTAGAAAGGTGACAGTCATTTAGTAACAACAATTAGTCAAGTCTAAAAAACAATTGCTAAATGTACCCTGGAATTCCTGCTGTAGAACTGTGTGTGCATGGTCTAGCACATTATATAGTTATCCTCGGTACTCTACTACACAGTGGTTTACTGTACTCTAATCTAACACAAGAACAATTTTCATTTCTCAGGCTGCATTTGTTCTTATGTATAAGGTACCTTTTTGACCAAATTTCAGCCTGAGTGTTCTTAAACCACTTGTTCTTTTATGCGGGTTTTTACTGTATTCCATTATTGCATGATTTCATTTGATCCAAAAATGCATTTTTGAATTCAATTTTGAAAATGTTAAATGTTCAAATTTTGATTTCTGAATAAGCAATTGCTCACCCAAAGTAATTATTTAGATTATAAAATTTTCAATATTGAATTGAAAATTGCATTTTTGGATTGAATAATGAAATCAATAATGGAATAATGAATTGATTCTCATGAACTCTAAGGGGCACGCTTCATGTCTTTTGACTTTAATTATTGAAGTAGTAATGAAGTTGCCGTCGGTCAGCAGTGAAGTAGATGGTGGTTCACCGCCCATAGCCGCCTTCTATTGAAACCCCTGATAAGTGACTTTTTGTGTACCAGTTGCTGAGCTTGTTGGCGTAGTTCCACTGAGTGTTCCAACAGCCTCTCAGCCTCTGCACTTGAGTCATCATGATGTAGGGAAGGGAATGCAGCGTATTCTTCACAAGCAAAGGATTCTTCTACTAATTCTTGGGCCTTCAATAGTTTGGCATCCCAGTCCCTTTTCTGTTGGACGAAATCTTGAAACTCCAGCCAGCCTATAACAGCAACCCCATAAAATTTATTGGACTACAATTTACTACCATTTTGCCCTGAAGTGTTGTCTTTTTCTTCAATACCTTTTTACTTGTTTTTGCCAGAACAAGCGCAAGGGAGAGGTCCAAAGCATACAGGGATTGTTTGAAGAGTAAATAAAGGCGGTTAAAGATGCCAATGCTTATATGCAATCCTGGAGGACAAACCTGCAACAGATAACACAGGTATAGACCCTTTGATAACTGGAATTTGTAGCAACAGGGAAGGTAACAGTAATAGATTCCAAATAAAAGGCACAAGGCGTTCTTACTTGTTCAATAGGAATATCAAGAAGCGGTGCACGGATGGCATTATTGTAGTTCTTTGCTTTGTTGTGGGGATAACCAGCATCTGCAAACTTCTTACTGTCCTCTTTTATGCTCTCCAATGTTCGTGCTGTCTTTGGCCCTCTTATACTTAGTGGGATACGAAGCTCATTGAGCGTAATAAGGCACCACAGACAGCAGTGTCTCCCTGCATACCGAAAAATTGCAGTTCGTATGATAATCATGTTATGCAAAACCTGGAGATTGGCCATATTAATCATGGAGATTGGGGTCCAAACCAGGAGATCTGCAAAAATGCTGTTAGCATGACCCATGAAAATCGAAAAAATTGCCTGAGTTGGCAGGTCTGCATTTGTATGGATTTTTAGTTTGCAAACCAGAATGTAAACAGTGCTATTATTTTTGCTTTTTACTGGTTCTTAGCAATTTCCTTTGCGTAATAAAAGTTTAAAATTGTTTTCCTTGGTTTTTTATTTATTTTTATTTCAGGCTTGTGAATGATTTAAGGAGTTAATGCCTTGCTCAATTTTATTATTTGCTTTGGTTTGTAGTTGTAGAAGTGAGTCAGTAGTACATAGTCTTTCGACTTTACATTTACACAGTTGCAGTAGCAGTTAAACTTACCACTTGCACCTGAAATACCATATAATATGCACAGAAAGGCATAGTCCCCCATCACATATATCCTGAACTTCATTTCACTAGAGAGAAAATAATTGGAATGAATAACTTTTCTTGTGTAATCAATGCACATGGTAGAAGATAAACAAGCATGAAATTCATGGTCCAGGGAATTCAGATATAAATCACAAACATTATATTTTGAGATGACAGGTTAAAAGTCAAACTCTGTTGAAATAAAGAAATCCATGCTGCAAATACATTGAGGATACATTGGGCAGACGCAAAAAAAAAAATGTACCCCCGCTTCTGAGGACCCGAGTTTCAGGTACATACCCTAGAAACTTTGGGTTCTCCCTACCCACCGTGCAATTCTGGATTTTTTGTGACTGCCCATTGCAGATAAAAAATAACATTAATGTATGCCTTTTTACCCCCAGGTTTCCTTCTGCAGCTGTTCAATGTCGTCCAGATATCTGGCCAGTCCAACTCTGATGTTGTGGGCATTGTCATTGGCTTCAAAAAACACAAATACAACTGTGTTTCGCACAGAGTTTGGACTCTTAATGTTGGCCAGCTCAAATGACATTTTAAAACTTCCACCTCCTTTGTCACCTCCTATCTTCAACCATAACTCATTGTCAGGGATGATGCCATCATGCCATGTCAACTGGTTATGCCTAAAAGTGAGTAAATGCAATATAGCTAAGTTAATGACTGAATTAATGAGTTGATAAAATATGGGATAGATGAAATGTAAAGAATGTATGCATCAGTATGAATGCATCAAAACTAACAACTCAATAAAACTACTCTATCAGATTAGAAAAAGTAAATTACCATGCAATATGTATTGAACAACATGCTGGAGCTACAACAAGTTGCAACAGCCTACCTGTTGTTGCTTTCTAGATGACCATAGAGAAGTGAAGTCAGGTCCTTTGCTAGCACAAGCAGTTCTGTCCTAATTTCTGTGCCTGTCCCACTCTGTGATTGGTAGACAAATGGTGCCTCTTCAGTACAGATGTCTGTAAGCTTTTGATCCTTGTCTTTTGCTCGGATGTTCTTTTCACTTGCTATATGCAACCCAAATTCCCCCAACCACCTGAGAAAATCAAAAACATACAAAATATTTTTTACAGGACAACTGTGTTACCTACATGAACATGAAATGCTAGTATAGTCTCTTGATGTCTGTATCAGGTGCCATATCCTTTGGAATCAAAGTTTCATCTCCATATGTACACATAATAAAATTTTATTCTCACTAAGTTGCAAAAAAGCATCTTTGAGAAAAAGCATACATACATACACCAAGGGGTGTCAAAGTACATTAGTATCCCATGCAGCATTATATTTCTAGCCTTACCATTACCAACTTGGATGGTCTCCCACCTGGATCCCAAAACCGCATACAAGTTCCCTACATGTACAAAGGCTGATTTATTAAACAATGGCTAACCTTCTCAAATTTCTTAATTTGTTCCAGGGTATTCCAAGCTCAGCCTTCATAGCCAATCCTTTACCCTCTGGTAGTTCTAATTTCAAGCCAGCAGCTTTAATTAAGTTCTGCCTCACTTCCGTGCCAAGGCGCTGTAATTCTGAGGTCTGCTGACGCTGGACATCCTCCTCTGACCCTCCACTGATTTCTTTTTTGAAGTCTTCAACTAAAGCTGACTTTCTCTGGACAGTCTTTTGGCTGGCAAGAGAGCTGCTTTTTCGTGGGCATCTTAATACAGACATCTGCAAAGGCTTAAACGCAGTAGAATTCCACATATAAGAACCTATCAGGCTGAATTTACTCATTGTAGATACCATTTTTCTATAAGAGCATATACATGTATTGTATAGACAGCTTTCTGTGCCTACTTGATATTACTTCTGTTAACAGGGCACCACCCTGGAATTCCAGATGATATTTTTAACCACCCTGGAAACCCACACTTGGGATACCAACTCACCCAAAAAATGTTTTTGTACCTACCCACCCTGGAATATCACTTAATGTTTTTTTACCACCCTGCAGGGGCATAGCTAGGGAGGGGGGGGGGGGGGGGGGGGGGTCGGGTGCAGTAAACATTAAGGATACAGTAAACATTAAACATTAAGGAAAAATCGGTTGTGACTTCCCTTTGGGGACGAAAAATACAGTAAACATTAAGGTTGTGACCCCCCTTTCTGAAGACCTGGCTACACCCCTGCCATAGACCCAACCTGACATTCTACCTCACAGTCACGTGACTGGAGATCACATGAGATATTGCGTTACGCCACCACCGGTCACATTTTGCGTTCGCTCTCGTCGAAGCCGGTCGCTGAGGAACCAATACTACCATTAGAAATGAGTGATATAGAGGAGGCTTTATCTTTGGAGACCGAGCGAAGCTCAACTTCTACGAGCGGAAAGAAAAAGAAGAAACCTAATTCTAGTGACAGCGAACAACCACTTGACGCAGTCAAGTGTATTACAGAATCCTTAAAAGCAAATTTTGAGGTTCTGAACGAGTCTTTGACAAAGAACTTTAGTATTCTCGGAGAGAATATGAATATACTAAATGAGAACTTACAACAGTTTTCATACCAGCCAGAAGAAGGCTCATCGATGGACGACGAACATGAACATGAGGTCGAAGAACCTTGTACTGAACAACCAAAAATGAATGAAAATGTCGTTGAACAAGAGCAAAATGACTCAGTCAAGAGTCTCTTGGCTAGCCTTGAGAAAAGATCTAGCAATAAGGACAAAACTGGTCCGAAAATCAATGAAAACCTAGCAACAAACGTATCTGCCTTAATGCGGCAAAAACCCGAAGACGACTTCGAGAAAAATCTCTTGGATAAAATTCATCGTCCGGAGAATTGTCCAGGCCTTTCAAAAATTACTGTAAATCAAGTAATTTGGGATCGTATCTCGGCTGAGGCCAGAAGGAATGATGTCAAAATGCAACGCGTTCAAACTGATTTAGTAAAAGGAACTACAAATGTTGCCTTGATTGCAGACTTAATTCTTAAAGCTTCAACAGAAAAAGAGCAAACTCAGGAATTGTTCAATAAGATTTGGAAAGTTACAGAAGACGCTCTAGTTTGCCTAGGGGCCGCCAATTGGGAATTAGTACAAAGGCGCAGAGATGCGCTGAAACCACAAATTTCAAGAGATTATAATCATTTGTGTGCGCAAAAGGTTCCCTTCACTGATTTGTTGTTTGGAGAAAATGTTACAAAACAAATCAAAGATATAACGGATGACAATAAAGTGACACATAAACTACTGGACTCGAGGCGACGAGGCTCAAGTTTTCGCTCAAGGATCCGCTTATGGCAGAGATCGTCCTACTCCCTATACTAGGCCTTTTTTAGGAGGATCAAGCCAGTATCACCATTCCTTTCAACACAAAGGCAGGCCGAGCACGTCAACCTCAACAGAAACTACAACCAAGAAATAATCTCTAGTTCAGAGGTAAATGAAATACGAGTGGCTGGTAGAATCCAGAATTTTCTTCCAGCATGGGAGAAACTTACAAGCGATAATGTTATTTTAGACATGGTCAATGGTTGCCATATAACATTTGAAGGAAACGAGTTTCCTCAACAACGTTCAATTCCTAAACCTATGTATTTTTCTGACTGGGAAATGGTTATTATGGACCAGGAAATAGCAAAATTGCTATCTAAAGGAGTTTTAGAGGAAACTCAGTACTCTCCTGGCCAATTCCTCTCAAATGTATTTCTCAGGCCAAAACCAGATGGATCATTTCGAATGATTCTCAATCTTAAACGTCTAAATAAATGTGTTGAGTATAACAAGTTTAAAATGGATACTTTGCATTCCATTATGAAACTAGTAACCACAGAATGTTATATGGCCACTATTGATCTTAAGGATGCTTATTATACTGTCCCTATTGCTAAAGAACATAGGAAATATCTTCGTTTCTGTAGGAAAGACAAATTGTATGAATATACTTGTTTTCCAAACGGGCTTTCGTCTTGTCCTCGACTTTTTACAAAATTATTAAAACCTTGTTATGCAAAGTTGAGGACATCTGGGTACACAGTATCTGGTTACATTGACGATACTTATATTCAAAGTCAAGACTTTAATGATGCATCAAATTCTATTGAAGCATGTAAACAGCTGTTTAGCAGTTTGGGTTTTTTAATTCATCCAGAAAAATCTATTAGTATACCCAGTCATAAAGTCAAAGTTCTTGGCTTTGTCTTGGATTCAGTTCAGATGACTGTATCTTTGACTGCTGACAAGAAATGCAAGCTAAAAGCATTGTTTCAAGAAACAATTGAAAATTCTGAGCTTACAATTAGAAAAATTGCCCAAGTAATTGGGAAAATGGTTTCTAGTTTTCCAGCAGTTCAATTTGGCCCATTATATTATAGATCTTTAGAGATAGAAAAAATTCAAGCTCTTGCAGCAGCTAGAGGCAATTATGATACTGTTATGCTTGTTACTGATGAAATGAGAAATGATCTATTATGGTGGTTGAACAACATTGATCCTGCATATGGGCTGATATCCCGTAAAAATCCTGACATAGTTTTTAGCACAGATGCTTCTATGCTAGGTTGGGGAGCAGTTTGCAATAAAGATAAAGCCCAAGGACAATTTTTACCATCAGAAATTAACCAAAACAAAGGAAATATTAATGCTCTTGAGCTATTGGCTATTCAGTATGGATTGCAGTGCTTTGCATCAACATTTCAAAACAAACATGTTCTTGTTCAGTGTGATAACACTACTGCAGTAACTTATATCAATAGTATGGGAGGTACCCATTCAATTCTTTGCAATAATATTGCTAAAATAATTTGGCATTGGTGCATAGAAAATAACACCTGGATTACAGCTACCCATATCCCAGGGAAAACAAACATTGAAGCAGATTACCAATCACGTCATTTTAATGAACGTACAGAGTGGGAACTAAACCCAGATGTTTTTCAACTGATAATTAACAAATTAGGTCAGCCTGAGATTGACCTATTTGCCAGCTATTTAAATACAAAATTGGTATGTTATTATTCCTGGAAGTCTGACCCTAGAGCTGCTCATGTTGATGCATTTACAATTAGTTGGCATGGTCCACTAATGTATTGTTTTCCTCCGTTCAGTCTCTTGGGACGGTGTTTACAAAAGATTGCTATGGATCAAGCAGAAGTCATAGTTGTGATGCCCAACTGGCCGACTCAAACTTACTATACCAAAGCGATGGAAATGCTTGTGTCGCAACCATTATTGCTTCCCAAAACACTGAACTTACTGAAGTTGCCATCCAAGCCAGACAAGATACATCCTCTTGCACCCAAGCTTCAGTTACTGGCATGCAGGTTGTCAGGCAATCACTTGAAAGTTGTCAAATTCATGGAAAGTCTGCCGACATTATCCTCGCTTCATGGCGCAGTGGCACCCAGAAGCAATACACCTCATATATCAACAGATGGATCAAGCACTGTAGTAAGGAACAAGTTAATTGTTTTTTCCCAACTATAGGGAATGTAATACAGTTTTTGACACAACTCTTTGAAAAAGACTTAAGGACGGTGCCTACAAAAACGAGTATTTTTTTCGCACTTAATGACTATGTGGCATTGAAAGGTAATGTGAAAGGCTATCGATTTCCGATAAAAAAAGTTAGGGTACCCACGCAAGTTTTCGAGATAACCCATCCCCAACACCCTAAAACAGCAGAATAAGCGTTTTTTTTAGAAATTACGAAAAAAAATATTTTTTCTCGATAGTTTTATTTAAATTCTACTTTCGCTCGTAAAATCAGCAGCTGTTATTACATTTGTTGGATTCCATAACAAATAAATGTAAATTTCGGCTTTTAAAGGTATTTTAGGGGTTAAAATTTTCTACAGAAGGCCCAAAATCTACCCTGACACCCGCTACTTTATGCGTTAAAAAATAGCCTCAGCATATTTTTCGCACGTTAAAAAATTGCAAATACGCTGCGAAGGTTTCATATTTTCGATTGATGTAAAAAAGTATAGGGGTAGCCACGCAATTTTTAGAACTGTCATGCATTTTAACAGCAGGTAGAATGGTTAAGTGACAAATCTGCGCACCCCTCCCCTGTGAGTAGAAATTGACATTCAAAATGGCGACTATTTAAGTAAGAGGGAAAAGTGGAAAAATCAAGGTAACTACGTGGTACATTGACTAAAAATCATTTAAACATTGATTTTAGACAAAAATGTAGTATATTTGATTCCACAATTAATAACAAGCAGGTCGAGATTATTGAAATTAGCAAGGCGAAGTTACGAAGTCAGGTTCTTTTTCAAACGATACAACGACGTTTTTGTCATTTACAAAGCAAGTCTTGTACAAACATTATTGAAGTGAAACTGCATGTACGCCATATAACTTATAGTATAAATATACATTAAGTTTTCTGATTAATGTGTGGTATTTTTTTGCGTAAAGATATCTAGACTTTTAGTATCAAACGGATGGCTACTTTTACTCAGAGAAAAATCCCGATATTTTTACTAAATGTAAACTTTTGTAGGATATTTCCCAAAGAAAGTTCCAACTGAAGGTAATTCACAGAGAAAAACAAAGAAAAAAGAAGAAAAAGGAGAAAAAAGAAAAAAAAATTCACGGCCCCGAGTGAGTTCCGAACCTGGAGTACTTGCTGTCCGTCTAGCGCGCTAAGCACTTGCGCCATCGATACTTAGATGAAAATCTGGTAGAGAAAAATGCTACAAATACAGACATCCGTATAGAATGCGCGAGCAGGATGCGCAGTAGCAATTGTAGGCACCGTCCTTAAGTTATAGCTCATTGAATACAGCAAGGAGTGCTTTATCCTGTATTCTAACAGTTGATGGATCAGCCGTAGGTTCACATCCGCTGGTAGTGCGTTTCATGAAAGGAGTTTATAATCTTAAACCACCAGTTTCAAGGTACAAAGCTATCTGGGATGTCAATGTGGTTCTGAACTATCTACAAGGCTTGTCTCCATTAAATTCATTAAGTCTGAAAGAGTTGTCTCTGAAGCTTGTTATGCTATTAGCCATTACAACAGCACAAAGACTACAGACACTTCAACTGTTGAATATTGGACTAATGAAGATTGAACCAACAAACATTGTTTTCTGTTTTGACTCACCTCTCAAACAATCAACTCCAAGGCTAGGTATTAAACCATTGATTGTAAAAAAGTATTTGCCAGATCAGAATTTATGTGTCTATAGTGTTTTACAAGAATATCTTAGTAGAACCGAGGCATTACGTAATGACGAACAGCAGCTATTGATCAGTTTCCAGAGACCATTTAGGAAAGTCACCCGAGACACTATAAGTCGTTGGCTTAAAACGGTTATGCAAAACTCTGGACTAAATTTAGACCAATTCAAGGCACACAGCACAAGGTCTGCATCAACATCTGCTGCACAAAGAGCTTCAGTTCCAGTTCAAGACATCCTTGAGAAAGCAGGCTGGTCCACAGCCAGAACATTTGCTAATTATTATGATAAACCTATTGTTGTCCCAGATTCTGATGTGTATGTAGAGGCAGTATTAGGCAGCCATTCAAGATGATGCTTGCTCTGAATCTATAATAAACAATACTGCTCTTTATTGGCTAGTTGGTGTGCCAACAATGCTTTGAAATCTCATGTGATCTCCAGTCACGTGACTGTGAGGTAGAATTTAAAAATTAAACGACACTTACCTGTAAGTGGAGATTTGATTGTAATTCTACCGAATTATAACGTGACTGAGAGATTACATGCCTCTCCCTCCTCTCCCTATGATTAATTAGCATAGCATATGAAACATTGTTTACATGTTGCATGGCATAATATGTTGCCACACCAATTATTCCTTCAAATAGTGACCGGTGGTGGCGTAACGCAATATCTCATGTAATCTCTCAGTCACGTTATAATTCGGTAGAATTACAATCAAATCTCCACTTACAGGTAAGTGTCGTTTAATTTTTAAATTTTACTCCTGTTATCGCCACCAGCCCTGTATTTTGTGGAGGTCGTCACCAGTTGAGTTTTTTTTTCTTTTTTGCGACTGCGCAATAAAGAATAATATTAGTCAGATGATATAAATATTTCGATCCCATAAACCTACCGTATCACCGGTTCGAAGCACGATATTTGGGCTCTCCGACGTGTCCAGCTTTCTTTTCACTAGGCAGGTAGCCAGCTTTTCCTCGACGTTTGAGAGAGGGGTGTGCTGTGGTGTGGCAAGTATTTCGATTATAGAATTATCAATTGGCTGTGCCACGTAAATATTGCAGCTTGCTTCGTGGGTCTCAAGGCAATCTAACCTCAAGGGATTTTTGCAGATTTTGCAGCGTACAAGCGCAGATGATAGAGATTAAATTACAAACCGTGGAACATGAGACAGGCTTTCAATGTTAACATTTGCTTTACACTCTGGGCAGGTCGAGCTGATTTTGAGCCACTCGCATAAACACTCAGCACAAAATATGTGTTGACAGGGCAGCAACTGGATTGGCTTCTGGAAAACTTATTTACATATGAAACAAGTGGAACAAGTGATAATGTCACAAGGACCGACAAATCTGTCAAGGCTCGGGATGTTTGGGACTATGAGTGGCGGAATTATTGACTGTGGAAGCAGTTCCAGAGGTGGTATTACTCTGTTGTTCGCCATACATACTGCTGCCTTTTTTCCAGGTGGTCTTCCTTTCCCACGCCCTATCTTCCGTTTTTGGTTTCCCCCTTTTTGGATTTTAGCAAACCTCTCGCATATTTGGCAAAAACTTTCGCAATGCTCTTGCCACTCAAAAATTTCCAAGCTGTCGCAAGAGGGGGAGGCGCACTTAACATAGCACGAGTGACAAACATGTTTTGGATGAACCGTCGGTACATCGTTTTCCGCCGCCAATCGCTTTTTAAACCTTTCAGGCAACTTTTCTACGTCCCAGAAGCGGATCTTTCTCTTCAACCCGGCATAATCACCACATACGCGACAACTTCTCTCCAGACCAGTTCGGTGTTGCTCCATAGTTGAAGAAGTCTATTTAAAAACCAAATGGGCAATGGCAACTTTGTTTATTTAAAAAGTGTGTAGTGAAAAGAAAAACACGCAACGGAAAAGAAACCAATAAAATTATTACATTTTATAGTGTTGTGTATGCCTTCATTTGATTTTTGTATCTTTATTTTCCATCAAAAGCTCTCAAAACTAAAAGGCAAAAAATACCTTTATCAATCCACTTTTCGATACAATTGCAAATGTTGCGGTCATCATGCGTGTTCGCGTGATAAAAATAACCCACAAAAAAAAAATTACAACGCCAAATTTCTGATATTCTGTATTGTTTTAAATGCCTTTATTCGATTTTCATTTCTATTTTCCCCAGTGAACTTCCAAACCACCAAAAAAATACCCTTTTGAATCCCCTTCTCGACGTTGCGAACTTAAAGGTCATCGTAAGCTTTCGCGTGCTGATCTATTTTTTGGACTTTTTATCAAGTAAAAATAAAATTTTTATCCAATGTGTAAGGAATTATATTGTTTGAAGACTAACTGATATTGATAGTTTACATACCTTGTATGCGCCTTTTAACACTAAACAAGCTGTGTTTTTCGCGCCAAATTTCAAATTTGGGCGTCATTTTGGTTGCTATGGCCTCATAAATCTACCTAGCAACTGTGTTGACCGCGCGCGAGCCTGGAACCGAATTTCCGCTCGAAACCCCCGTGCGCGCGCGCGTGGCTCTGTCAGAGTTCATTCAAGCGAAGTAAAAGAGGCCAACAATGTTTTATGGACAATTCTGTTTGGGATAGTTAGATTCACTTAAAATAACAAAGAAGGACCAAAACCACAACCATGACCATGTTTAGAACCGTTTCCATGGTAACACTATTGGCACTATTTCGGCTATGCGAACTCAGTTCTTTCTTAGTTTCTGTGGAAGAACTCAACATGGCGGCTTTGTCTCTCGCATAATAAATCGCATGAATTGGAACTTTGCTGCAGATTAATATTTCCCAACAAAAACACGCCTACAGGTGAGATTTCGATTTTCTCTTTAATGGACTGTGAAATGTTTAGAGTTTGAAAACAGCGTTTATTTTTTATGGGCCTTTATTTACCTTCGCCTGCACGTGGAAACGCGCTAAAATGCCGTGCTCTGATTGGCGGGGGGTGACCCGATGACAATGCGATTTTAATAGTATAGATAATACCAATAATAATAATAATAACAATTTGTTATCTAAACTAAAATGCTTGATCAGGATTTCGGATACTGAGACATATGGTAATTTACACGTGTTAAAAATCACGATAATTCCCACTATTGCGAATTCATCCAATCGCAAAAACAGTACTAACCATGTTTATTTATAACATAGCTACGATATAACGCGCGCTCTGGTTGGCTGTTTAGCGTGCTCCAGAACTGGATGGATGCACATGGACGCTCTCGTTATTTTGGTTTAAAGCGAAGAGGATATTTCCTTTCGCGAAAAACTTTGTTATTTTGAGCGAATAAACCATTTTTCTTGAGCTAAAACAAGCGTTAAAATGTAAATAATATTTTGATGATAATTTTCAATTTCTCCTTCCTTGTTTTCAAGACGTAACAGCCGTCTTCCCCGGTTTTGAACTCGCCGAAATAGCGGGAAGATTTGGTTCGCTCAACCGGGATTTTCGTGTCTAAATTCACTAAAAACATGGCAATGCAAGTCGGAAATTGGACTCATCAAGCTACAAGAGCCGGTCTAGCTGTAGGACTATGAACAAAGCTGTGAATTTACTTGGATTAAGTCGACATTTGAATGCTGTGTGTCAAAAATCAGGGTGAAGAGCCGGCCTGCGAAAGAAATTCACAAAAAATGGTCTACATGAATTCAATTCAAATCTTGGTGGAAATTCTATATTACAAGGGACTTGACAGTCAGAAGAGGTATTTCAACAAGTTTGTAAGTTATTTTTATGGAAATTTAGTATTTCTGTAGCTTATTTTCTAAACGGTTCATAAATAAAATGTTTTGGTTCTGTCCTTCTGTACACTGGTCGCTGACTTTGTCTGTTGTTTCGCTTTCGCCGTGATAACATGTGATAAAAACTTATGATTTTTCCTTTACGGTTTTTATTCCAAAACTATCTTGAAACCCTATTCTAATTTATTTCATTAAATTGTCATTAACATTTTGTTTTTGAAAGTTATCCAGTTGACTTTGTTCATGAGCAAAAATGCAATGTTTTTCAGTTCCAGCTTGATCAGTTTTTCATTGGCCTTGGGTTCGCTCGCACGCGTCGTTCGTGCTCAGAGCTGCCTCTTCAATTATCTATGCGAAAATCCGTTTGCTATGTTATAAAAGTAATGGTCCATGCTTAGCTGTGCGTAAATCCAGTTCTGGAAGCACTCGGATAGTTGAGAGAGCACTCAGCTAGCTAGAGGCACACTCGGCTCCGCCTCGTGTGACTCTTACGCTACACCTTCGTGCTCTCACGACTATCCGCGTGCTTCCAGAAGTGGATTTACGCACAGTTAAGCATGGACCATTACTAAAACAATAAACAGAATAGTACACGCCCACTCGTGAACACACGAGCCCATGTATTATTCGCTATATTAACAACAACAACAACAGCAACAGCAACAACAACAGCAGCAGCAGCAGCAGCAGCAGCAGCAGCAGCAACAGCAACAGCAGCAGCAGCAACAGCAACAGCAACAGCAACAACAACAGCAACAGCAACAGCAACAGCAACAATAACAATAACAACAACACAAATAATAATAACAGTGTTCCTTGCAGGGCTTAAAGGGAGCATGTCACGATACGCGCATGCTCCATCAGCAAAACTAATTAGACCATCCTATCAGATAACTATCTATAAGAATATGTCAAGTTAAAAGGGTCCGATGGAAATGTCGAGATCATAAAAGATTGTTTGCGAGGTTTTTAGCCTTCGCTGACCATCGCTAAGGGACGATACTTCTCTGATCAATCTAGTACCCAGAGCCCGTCATCTTTTGGCCAGCGGCAAAGATTCAGGGCTCTGGGGAATCGATTTTTTTAAAACCCAGATTCTGGGTTTCCGGTTTGATTGTTGTATGAAAGTTCGTTACGTTTTTGACCTACCACGCATGCTCACAAATCGGATTCCCCAGGGCCCTGAATCTTGCTGCTGGCCAAAAGATGACGGGCTCTGGGTACGAGGTTGTTCTCTGATTTGAGAGATGCGCAAAACAGCTGCGTAGTTGCGTGACAGGGTCCTTTTAAGCTCTATAATATACAGAAAATGGTGTTGCTGGGATCAGCAAGGATCCTTCGAAAGGTCCCAGAGTAATAATAATGGAGTTTAATATAAAATCATCGCGCTAAAAATTCAAATGCGTAGGCTGAGGCCTCTTGTTGCGGCCTGGAGAGGACTCTCCAGTATACGAAAACTGTGATGGATTCATTACTACTACTAATAATAATAATAATGATAACTGTATAGTTTATTTATTTAATTCTTTTGTTATCTACCTGAATTACAAAAGAAAAAAAAAGAAAGTATGCCTATGACATATTCACCAAAACGAAATTACGGAAAAATTAAAACAAAAAGCGAGCGATATATTACAAAATTGGAATTTCCTTCTCGCAAAACACATTTAAAGGCTTCCCCCAGAAACGTCGGGCCGATCGCCTATTAGATGTACTTTAAGTCCCCTGAATTACGTATTATATAGATATTTAAAACGTCAGTTAAATTAAGTTACCTGCGGGAAGAATAATTAATGACAATCGCACCGAACTTTCAAAAACCAATAAATACAAATGGAGGCAAAGTCTTATTAGTACCTATTTTGAAGCCGTCTCAGTGTTCTTTCAAAGCTTTTAATTAGTAACAATTACGCCAAGTTAAATGTCGGAAAAAGTCTCTTCAGAGTGTGAAATAAAAAAACGTCTTCTCTAAATGGAATAGCCTACAGATACAAGGAAATCAATTTCAATCTTTTTTCTCGACTTCTCCTGTGTAATTTGTTTTGTAAATATTTGATACCTCTACCTGATTTTCACTTTTTTAATTAGAATTGCACTGTCCTTTACACTTCTGCCAAGGAAAACAGAAATCATAAGAGAACATTGACATCCATACTGGGGAGTACTGATTAAGTAGCCAAGTTGGCTCTCTATCGTTGCTCTAGCGAGAAGCACAGAGCTATAAATAACCCTCGATGGTAGTGCGTATTAATATGTCGTCGGATGCACTCGGTAGTTCGGCGCATGATGTTCGGCTCATTCGGCAGATCGGATGTTCGTCCTTGATTTATAGAAATTCAGAGCAGTCAAAGCATAAACCCACTGAGGCGCTTGCTCTGGATGATTTGGTAACCTGCTGCGTAGCAAGAGCTTTATACCACTATTCTCACTGTCCTCATTAGTGCGAATATAAGGCACTGGCTCATTAGCATATTCACCATTGTTGGCTCTACTCGTGCAGTCGGGGCGTTTCTACCATCTTGGTACTCTCATTGGCTGTGTTTTCATCTCTTTGTGCTCCAGGGCCTGGCGGCGCCTTTTTTCGCTGTTCCCACGTCCGCCCTCCCCCAGCTTCGTCTTTACGCAATCACTGGGCTCGCCAGGTCTCCTTTCCATAACCTAGATGATCACAATGAGACCAGTTAGAAAGGATAACTATACACTACAGGAAAACAAACATATGACAAACCTATGACTATGACATTGTTTCGGCCAGATTTGCCCGAAATCATGGCCATATAATTGAATGTAATAAGTGACGTAATAATAATAATAATAATAACAATAAAAATAAAAATAATAATAATGGCTTTATTACAGTATATCCAACATGTAGGAGGCTCTTCATCTGTAATTTACACTTCGTCTTCACGCAATCACTGGGCTCGCCAGGTCTCCCTTCCATAACCTAGATGATCACAATGAGACCAGTTAGAAAGGATAACTATACACTACAGGAAAACAAACATATGACAAACCTATGACTATGACATTGTTTCGGCCAGATTTGCCCGAAATCATGGCCATATAATTGAATGTAGTAAGTGACGTAATAATAATAATAATAATAATAATAATAATAATAATAATAATAATAATAATAATAATAACAATAAAAATAACAATAATAATAATGGCTTTATTACAGTATATCCAACATGTAGGAGGCTCTTCATCTGTAATTTACACTAATAACTAATATCATAATTTAAAAAACTAGTATAAGGTATGCATATAACTATCTATGTAATGAAACAACAACAATTTTATTATTTATTTATTTATTATTATTTATTTATTACTATTATATAATTATAGGTATATTTTATTTGTCTTGATAATAAATTATTGTAAATAAGCTTTTTTATTTAATTTTCTTACTGTTATATTGTCAAGCGCTTAGAACAGAAATGTATATGCGCTATAGAAATCCATATATTATTATTATTATTATTAATTTACAAAGCACAATTTACATTTACATAATTATGCACAATTAAGAATTATGTGTGAAACCCGACAGATATTTCTTTGCGCTGCGACAGAAGGAGTTATAAACTTCAATATTTCTGATCTCTGCTGGGAGCTGATTAAAAGCGTTGCCGCCGAGTGCTGAAAGATCCCAGTCTCCCTGGGAATGGAAAAGATGGGTGCGTTTGATGATCTAAGCCTGTAAGCACTGACACTGTGTAATTGTAACTTCATATACTCAGGAAAAGTAGGGTCGTGTATGGATTTATGCGCTAGATTTAAAATGTTTTATAATTTAAAATGTTTTATAACATAGCAATGTTCTCTTTAACTGGAAGCCAGTTCACGTCTTCCACTCCCGCAAACTTCCTGACAACGAATCCAGCGCAGGCATTCTGTAGCCGTTGGAGGCGTTTCATCTGGTACGCTGGCAGGGGATGAAACACAATGCAGGCGTAGCTCACCTTCGACATGACTAAGCTCTCTACCAAGTGCTTCCTAACATGATAAGGGGCTAAGTTCTTAAGCCTTCGCAGAACCGACAGAGTTCCGTAAGATGATCGTAGCACATGATCAACATGTGCCTTCCACGTGAGGTGCTGTTCCATGTGAACTCCCAAAAGCTTTGTGCACGTGATCCTTTTTAAAGGTGTGTCACTACAAGCAATTTGGAGTTGGCGCTCGTCACGGCTGTGGTATCGTGACATCTGCGAAGTTGAGATCAGCATCCAGTTTGTCTTGATTGCATTAAGTACCAGGTTGCATTTCTAAGAGTACTCGCTAAGGCCAATCATAGCTCGATTTATGTCGTCAGCCAAGGCGTCAAGGTCACATGGCTTGGAGTGGACGAAGAACGTTGTATCGTCAGCATATTGATAACAATCACAGTCCATCTCATTCTGGAGATCGGCGACATAGAGATTGAAGATAACCGGGCCAAGTATTGAGCCCTGGGGAACGCCAAATTCCACCGTTGCTGGTTCAGAGCGCCTATCGTCAATCTGGACTAGTTGTTTCCTTGAGTGAGGTAGTTTATCATCCAAAGGAGAAACCGTTTAGAAAAACCCAAGCCATGCATTTTAGTAACCACTGATTTGAATTGGACGGTGTCAATAGCTTAGTCTGCAGACTATTAGTGTCACTTCTCCACGGCTAGAAAATATCATGTGAAAATTTCAGAAACAAGCTTCTTTTTACACATTCGACACATGAGGTACCAATTATCTTGATATTTTTTTAGAATTTGTTGGTCATTCTTGAAACATTTCATCAAATCTCAGTCAGGCTATTGTTTTACAATTAAGAAATAGAACACACTTTTCCATGTACCATAGCCTGATGGTAGCACGCGCGAAAGGTTGGGAGAACAACAAAGGCTGTGGGAACACGCTCCCCTCTGAGGGCGAATGTTTCCACAGTTATTTGTTGTTCGACCAACCTTTCACAAGTGCTACCATCAGGCTATGGAACATAGGATAAAATGTGTTCTATTTCTTTTATAAAATAACAACAACACACGCTATGAAAGTACAACATTTATGCAGAGTTTATCGAACTCGGTGTGGCTCAATTCGCTCAATTATTTTTTGTTTTCTCTTTACGAGACCATTTAAGACATGGAAATTTATAAAGCACTTTTGTCCAGCTTATAAGGAAACAGATTTCATTCAGTGATTTGTATTCAATGGAAAAATACCCTTAAAATGAATGTATTTACATGCAAAATCGGTGAAAAGTGGCAGCACACAGTTGCCAAAAATCTCCACATAAAATTTTATGCGAGCCGTTGTTTTGTCTGTTTTCGTAGCGCAAACGAACTCGAAAGGTTGTTTAGACATAAAGAAAGCTAATGCCCCCTATTTTGTATGCAATCCTTCTTTTATAACTATCATAAACTACGTAAATCCTAATTTTGGAGTGGCAAAACTTACCTTGCCTTGCCGTTTTCCGTCGATTTGCCGGTCGCACGTTGATCGTTTTCAATTGCTAAATGAAAAATAATCTGTCCATCTCGCTATTTCCTCCACTTCCTCACGCTGTCAATCTTTTCTATCGTTTTCTGAAGGCTCCATCATTTTATAGATGCTGTTTTTTACAGATTTAGTTGGAGAAATGATAGAAACTGCTGAAGTCTTGTCAAAGTTTGGCGAGTGGAAACACACTTGCGGTCAAAGCTATGTACCATAAGATTTTACCATAGCGTTATGGTAATTGGTTTTCGACCAATCAGAGCGCGCGTACTATCGCAGTTATTTGATAATATAAATTATAAGCATTCCCAATAAACTGGTCGTGACATTTAATAATCACCAAAAACTCTAAGGAGACGTTCAACCGAAGTCAGTCAAATCAATCCATAGTTCAGAATTAGCAAATGTTGAGCTGCTATGGCTGTGCAGTCTAGAGAACAACTTGAAAGTTCGCAAAGCTAAGTTCTAAACCTCATTTGAATAACAAAGCATTCAAAATGGATGCTATTGAGCAAAACAATTGTTCACCCTAAAACCTCTCTAGCTTTCGCTACGAAAGAATTCTAGCGTGCCTCCATATCTGCGATTTTAAAATACATTGAAAACTATCACCTGGCAAAAAATTGGAGCTTTAGCCTAAAATGCGCAATTTCCTCGAAAATTTGCTCTAATCCGCCGGACTATTAAAGCATTGCGGATACCTAATAGAACAGTAGTTGTTGAAAGACCTTTGCGAAATCCTGCTACTGTAGAGCCAAAAAGTGCAGCCTCATTGGTGTATATTATGAGCCGATTAAGCACTAGGCGCTCGTGCACCTTGGACAGAGTTGGTAGAATGGGTTCATCAACCTCACATCAGGTACGTTTTAAAGGGGCTGTGTCACGGTCGTTTCAACAAAATTTCATAACATAAGACTGGTGATGTACATAAACAACTTAGAATCCTAAGTTATATTATTATTTAGTCTTAGAAAAAAAGGAACTGAAACTGATTAGACATTCTTACGTAAGATTTTGAAAATAGCTTTCGCTATCAAATTTCCAAGTTTGAAAACTGTACTCATCTAGTAGCGTAAAGGTTATTTAACAAACCTAGAGGACTATTTTGTTAATTTCTTGTGAATCTGACTGCATTTAAGGTTACCTACATCGTATTTTTCCTTAAAATGGCATAATTTCGTGAAAAAAAGTCGTATATTGACAAGTAATAACGAATTTTAAAGCTTCTTTATATACCTCAATTATGAAAACCTAATTTCCTTTATTTTTCCGGTGCATCAGTTTGAGAGTTCCACTCACCCGAATAAAAATTGCTTTCCTTTTTTAACAACATTTTACCATGGGCTTACCATTTAGCCAACGCTAAAATGGTGCCAAAAAAAAAACGATAGTTAACCTTTATCCTGCAAAATTGCGCAGAATATCGTCTCATACTTAGCCGACGAGGGACGAAGTCCCCACAGCTGTATCGAAACGGGAAACAATTTTCCACCGGCGTAGAGAGAGGGTGAGTCCACGGGTTTTCAGCGGTAATACCCCACATACACGAACTGACTTCCGCTTATATTACGAAACTTCCGAGTTAAAAATAGGATACCACACGCATGGCTGAATCTGGCGGGAATTAGAAATCACCGCTTGCTTGAACAATATTGTCCCAAACTTTAGACTCGCGTTTAGAGATTGAAAGAGAATTTCTTCTTCAGAATTTCACAGAAGTTAAGACAGATAATAATTATTTTTATGGGATCTTTGATGAAGCTGACAAGACTTTAGATTCCGTTTTAGAGGAATTTGTTTGCCTCTCGTCAAGTTCTTTCGTGAAAGTTGACTTCCACGCGAAAGGGGACAAGCGATACTCTGATTCAGGCTAGTACGTATTACTCGAGCCCACTAGACCATAAAGAAAGCTTTCTGCTCTAATTAATTGAACATGTTTCTGTCGAGGTTTACAGAGGGTTTTTCCAAACGCTTTTGGTCTAGTTTGTATCCGTTTTTATTATATACTGTGACCAGATACAATGTGATAACACCAGGGAACACCAGTGAATAAAAATCGTATCAGTGAATGATACGATATTATATGTATATGTTCGAATATGTAGTGTATTGGGCCCTGACGGTGCCGTCAGGAAGGGCCCGGTGTTCTCTATTTTGTAGTAGCTTAGAAGGTTTTCTGCCCGCCATTTCATTAATAAAGGCCGGAATCAGAGCGTCTATTCCTGGGATCCATGCAACGCACAACAATGTCGCTTCTCTGCTAATTTCGCGTCACCACACGGACGAACTCACTAGTATAGTGACGGGTATAGTGGACGTAAGGTCTGATGAATGCAGGGACGTCAACTCTCCCGGGTTTTTACCTCATCTCCCGGTGGCCCGGTTTTTAAGTAAAATCTCCCGGGGGTTTTTTCTCCTTAAAAAAAACGCTAAATACAGCGAAAATTTTAGACATTATTTACGGTGTTTTCCTGCGTCAAAAGCTCAATATTTTGATGTCTCAAGGTTTTTCGAGCGGCAGGGTTGACGTCCCTGAATGTAATTTTTTTTTTGCACTTGAGCTGCAAAACTATGGCAAAACTGTTGCTCGTCCCGGAGACGCGCCCGACAGGTTTTTTAAAGATGGAGGAAAAAAATAAATAAAGTTTCGATTGGTGAAAATAGAGCCAATCAGAATGCAGGAATGGCGTTGTATATTCGGCGGTATTTCAACCTTCCCGTCATGCACTGCATTTACGTAAAACGTTGCTTCAATATTCTGTAGCGTCGTGTAAAATAGTTATACAATGAATTCTCGTGGCAAAATGCGGAATAACCCACTTTTTCTTAGGATACAGAAAATACAAGGGACGCGTGGGGTATTGTGCATATGCCACTCGAAAGTATTACCATGGTATAACTAGTATATACACATTAGTGGAAATATAAATTAAAGGTAAAACTAGACGCTAAATAGGTAGAAAATCAATACCGGCAATACCGAAACGCGTAGGATTTTCTAACTATTTAGCGTCTAGCTTTAATTTATATTTCCACTCTTTACCAACGGACGCTACGCAGATTTTCTTTGTATTATAGTATATACACATTAGTTACGTCCCTGGGTTTAGTTGAGTAACCAACAAATGGAATCGGTCTGAGATATGATGAAAGACAGATATCTCTCATTTATTACCATATTTATTATTTAGTTCAAATTTATCAAATTTAATTGCAGCGTCGCCAATTAATATTCCAGCATATTAGAGGTAATCTTGAGTTTTTTGGACACCCTTACGTGGTTGAATCTGCGGAGACGAAACACTGTCTTCATGGATCTATCAAGGTATGCATTCTGCTCTTAATTAATTTTGTTGAAAAATAGAATAATCTCTATTTGTATAAATATCATATTTTGTGTGTATTTGGAAACCTGCCTACAATAGTGTAGACAACTATGAAAAACGTGTCATATGTGTATGTTTTTGATGGGGTGGTGTTCGATACGAAGGAAGGGAGCTCTCGAGAGCAATCAAGAATCAAGCCCTGGGAAAACAGCCAAAATAAGAGCATGAAATAAAATTTCTTTTTGACAATTTTGCAAAGGCTGAACGACAAGCCCAAATCTTGCACTTGTTGTCAAAAATTACGGGGCTCACGTGATGAGTCACGTGACATTTTGGTGGGAAAAATTATGGAAACAAGGTAAACGAGACTGCTTAGCTCTCCTTGTTTGCTATGATTTGCTAAAAATACCAAGGAACGAAATTCAGTGTTAGATTATGCATTTAGACTGCTTGAAGTCTCTTCTTTTGCGAACGTCCGTAAATCGAGAGAAAGGGAGTCCGTGAGTGAACGTCCGTAAATCGAATCTTTCGTGAGCTTGACATACGAGCGCGCAAACAAACTACAATGTAGGACTAGGACTTTATTCTCGATTTACGGACGTTCGCCAAAGAGGCTGAAAGCAGTCTAATGCATTTAGCTCATGTATCTTTATTTGCTACTGTTTCAATTTGTTACAGGACAGTAAAGGTGGCAAAAAAGCTGATGATGCACGGCCTGGAGAGCACGACTATGGAAAATGTTACCAGAAACTCCAGGGCAGTCGAAAACTCGATTGCCCTGATGCAATACAGATCCGGGGAATTCGGGTCTTCGAAGAATACACAGTTGACCAGGCGTCCTGCTCCACCCCTAATAGCCTAAAAAATACGAAGAAGAGTGTGCTCGATCGTTTGAAGGCAGATCTTGAGAGCCAAACCCCTCGGCAACTACAAGGAGATACTACATCAAACTTCCACTGTGCACCGAACACAGGGGACATCCACTAGGAGCTGCAGCAACTATTAACCAGCTAGTGGATAAGAAAATTATACAAAAGATCTACGAGCTTGTCGCAAAAGGAATTACGCGGCCAGACCAGGGGAAAAAATGCCTCGAAGAGTTTGTTGAGAGCGATATCTTCCCAAAAGCATCAAGTCGCCCTAAGAAATCCAACAGGCGGTACTATCCCAGTAGGCAAGACCTTCGAAATCACACCAGTAAAGCCATTTCTGCCTCTCGGTACTCGAAGGACGACCAAGAGTCACTGAGGCGGAAAGTAGAAGAATGGCAGGCAAGTGACTCAACATCCAGTTTCTACTACCGAACAAAGTCGAAAGTGACGGATGGAGAAGCAGACGACGGTGGTACCGGAACTTATAAGTTTCTCTTCGTGCATCAAGAGCAGTGGCAGAAAAGGCTCCTTCACCGATACGGCTCAGAACTCGTTTCGATGGACGCCACATACAAGACGACCAAATATGCACTGCCCCTCTTTTTTGTTTGCGTGCATACCAATGTCGGTTACAGAGTGGTAGCCGAATTCATCTGCGAAAACGAGGACGCAGACTCTATAGCAGAGGTTCTGGGCATCTTAAAGGATTGGAATCCTTGGTGGAACCCGCTTCATTTTATGGTGGATTTTTCTGCTGCTGAAATTAATGCCATTCAAAGACATTTTCCTTCTGTACTTGTTTACATTTGCGACTTCCATCGCCCTCAAGCGTGGAAGCGGTGGCTGCCAAAGAGCGGGCTTGATGCACCTTCCCAAGCAGCCCTCTTTGCCCTTCTCAAGAGAGTTGCCAACGCCCGTCATCGTAGCCAGCATGATAAGGCGATCAATGATCTACGTAGATCTCCAGTCTACATATCCAACGAGTCAGTTAGAAATTATGTAGAGAAGGTATGGTTATCTTGCGTCGAGCGGTGGGCACAAGCATTCCGAAAACAGCAGGTATTAAACATCGTTAACACTAATAATGGTGTTGAAGCCCAAAATAAAGTGTTCAAGTACAACTTTTTACCCAGATCAGTGGACAAATCAGTGTACGGAATTGCAGTGCTTCTCGTTGAAAGTTTCCTGTCAGACACTTATCAAGATTACTGTGATAGGAACCTCAAGCAGAGTACCGACGATTCACCAACCTTCCTGGCTATCTTCATAATCGCCCCGCTCACTTTGTGAAGCACTGTTTGAATAACAGATTCATCGCAGGGGAATTCAGTCAGCAAGACATCCAGTGCGTCAATAATGCAAATGGAGAGTTCAGAGTGAAGGCATCAAAGGAAGCTGGACGCATGTACTCCATTAACTTTAAGTCTCCTTCATGCACATGCGAAGCTTGGTGCAAAACCTTCTTTCCATGTAAACACATGTTTGCAAGTGGAGCTTTGAACGACTACCTGCTAACTATACGAGCAGTGTATTTATAACACTAGACGACCACCTCTTCGGCAAGGCCAGCGCTATTGAGAGTGAAAGCTTTGAAGAAACTGGTAGCGCCGACGACGGCGATGAAGAGCTTATGAGTAGCGTAACAGAAGAAGGAGCCCAAGAGGAGACCACGACGCTTAGCAGTACCCTTTCAACATCAGCTCTAGAAAGCCTGCGTAACAAGCTACTACAAAAGCTTAATATTGTGCGGCCGGGATGTTGTCTATCGCGTGCAGGACGAAGAATGCTTGCGAGAGACAACGGAGAAGCTGTGCGAACTTCACCGAAATCTTGTCGCGAAAAGTTCAATTGCAGACAACGGCCTTCCATTGCGAACAAGCCCTGCGAAAAAGCGACTGAAAGAGTCTTCGGTGGAGTACCATAAGATTCTTCACAAGCCTTTGAAAAAAAGACGAAAGAAGAAGAAATGTCAACGATCGACAGGGACCTCTAGCAGACTCTTCGAAGCATCCGACACCGCGAAAGCTGCTGAGGTACGTTTTTTCGTAAGGAAAAATAAACATTTGACTATAACAGTTCTTTCTATTACTTTTTTCTTAATGCTTTTATTATTTTCATTTTAAGTTCGACGTCGAGGAGTTTGAAGAGAATGCGGCCGTCGACTTGATAGTTGAAGTAAGTTATGCGTCTGAGGAGGACAGCGATGACGTCTCCATTAGATCGCCATTTTGCGGGCGGGTTATAGCACTCGAAAGACATGGGGTGGCGTGGACTTCCGCAGTATAAACCTTATCTTAATCCCTATCCAGTCTACAGATCACTGGACGTTATTGGTGAGGCCATATTTGGATTAGTTAACCATATTTTTTTTAGTTTTCCTGCAAGTGTGTAGTGATTTAATGAATTCTCTTCCCTTTGGAAGGCGATGGGTAGGTTGTCAAAGCGCCGGCTGTATTTCAACCCATTTGGGGGAGACGAGGAACGGGCAGTCACAAACGTTTCTCTGATGCGACAAATTGACAGACTCAGGTATATATTTTCCCATAGGCTTCTTTCTGATAAGTTTTATTAACCATAGTTCAAGTCTAATAAACAGATTAGCACTGCCTTAAAGCGTAGCTCCAGTAGAATAATATTACGAAATTTATATATATTTTGCTTTTTTTGTGACGTCATACCACGTGATCATGGAGATTCATCCCCCTTGCCCGTTTACACAACTTTAACTAACTTTGACCCCTTCCTCCTACACTGTTTCCTTCATGTTTCCTTCTAGCTTTGAATACCACAGGATTCCATGTGTACACGAACGGACGGGGAATTGCACCTGTTAAAACGACTTTCGTTTTACTTTATTTAAAGTGATCTGGTTGACCTCAAGGGCGGATGGAAGCAAGCACGCAAAGCAGGTCGATGGCTATAATTGCGGCGTCTTTATATCCTTTGTATGTGTTTCATTCACTTAACAGCCTTTAAAACTATTCGCCGCTGCATATATTCCGCTATCAGTACATCGCGAGCGGGCGGTATGTTTTTAAACCAAATAGGTGTAGCCTACCCCGGGTCCTAAAATGCGATTGCATTGCATTTCACGTTACAACCTTGCACAAAATTAGGCAAAATGAAACATATTTTTTCAACAACGCCTCTGAAGCCATCTAAAAATGTCTTCTATGACCTATAATTGTGATCGCCCGGTAGCTTTTGCTGTGTTTGTGTTTGTTCATCAAGTTTTACGTTTTCATCATAACAAAAGAAATGATTGGGTCTTATCTACCTTCGCCAGTTTGCCCGTTGTCTGGTTCTTGGTACTCCAGCAAATGACGTCAATGTTCGAACGGAGAGAGAGCGAATGCTGTCACACGTCATTGGATCCCGCTATGACGACATAAACGGGTAAATGCAGGGGTGCGCACTGCGCAGATCAAATCAAATCAATCAAATCAACTTTATTTTCTCTTGTAGCTATTATAGTTTGAGTTATTACACAGAATATAGATAAAGAGAGAGTTTGTATTTTGGTGAAAAAAAAGTGCGAGCAGGAAGACCAAGTGAACTATCCAGTTATCCTCCCTAACCAGAAGCAGAGAGATCACAGTTAAGGGTGTAGACAAGCATTTTTATTTCTCCATATAAAGCAACGTTTTAGGCTTTCATTGACTTTCATTGACAGCGTAGCGTTTTTTAACTAATTGTTTGCTAATTGTTAATGTTATATTTTTGTAGCTCTTTGCAAACTCTGTCGGCAAGACGACACCGAGGACTGGCTGGGATGCGATCGTTGTGGCCAGTCTTTTCATGCCAGCTGTGTCGGTGTTGACTTTGCAACAGCTCTCTCTTCACCATTTTACTGT
The DNA here is from genome assembly GCA_033964015.1 of Scolanthus callimorphus. NCBI lineage: Eukaryota > Metazoa > Cnidaria > Anthozoa > Actiniaria > Edwardsiidae > Scolanthus > Scolanthus callimorphus. The sequence goes on along the minus strand of CM066916.1, from coordinate 26,252,028 downwards.
CCCTGAAGCACAGCGTTAACTTCATGTTAACAGCAGCACTCAAGAACCTCTGAATTATGAAACGTTTATTAATCTATATATTAATACCGTAAGGAAAATCGTGTCGACACTCGCTCCGCTCAGCCCTGAAGCTGTGCCGCCAAAAGAAGTTCGCAAACCCGAAGGGAAGGTGGAAATCTGGACCATGAGAGTGTTTTTGTTGGAAAAGATTCACCTCGGGCTAAGTTCTAATTCAAGCGATTTCTTAAGCGAGGGACAAAGCCGCCATCGCCGCCATGTTGAATTCTCCCACAGAAACTAAAAAAGAACTCGGTTCGCGCAGCCGAAAGCACCATTGACATTCAAACCTAAATGGTTCTCTTGCAGATTACATACAGGAATGTGCAGGGATAATTCTAACTTGAAAGATTTGAGCTGAGAAAAATTTTCATTCAAGTTTCAACAAACGTACACACTACATTGCTTCCCTCGGAGCACACGCTAAATCATGCTAAGTCGAAATGACACATTTATAAAACAAAGTCCGTGAAAGTCATGAATAATATTCTCTAAGTATAAATCCTGACGGCTCTATCGCAAAACGAAGGACACAATCCCGAAGAGAAAGAGGAAATCCCTCCAGTGGGCATGTTTTTGTTGGAAAAGATTCACTTTGGGCTAAGTTCTAAGAGTGCGTTTCTTTGGGAAAATCCGGATTAAGATTAAGATTAAGACTGTACGGATTTCTTACGGATGAATGAAACGAATAATCTGAAAATGGATTTTTGTAGCTAGTCCCGTCATGCAGTTGGGCGTTTTTTGGCGCCAAGATTCAAAATGGCGGCAAGCTTGTTTACATTATTCGAAGAAATATTGTCCGAGGATTTTGCAGTACATGATCTAGCATTCCAAAATTCAGATGACGGAGCTGTCCTTCTCCTTTTAGCAGGAGTAAAAAGAAGAAAACGTCGGTATAGAACAGATAATTTTTATGAAGTCACTGTGCCGAGATACCTTCCAGATGATTTTCGAAGCCACTTTCGAATGGCGAGAAGAACAGTTCAAGTCATCATAGAATTGCTCGCCTTTCATGGTGACCTACCGCAATTTAATTCTCATGGAGGTAGACCGCCTGTTGAATTGGGAAAGCAGATTTTATTGACCTTGTGGATTCTTGGAAATCCAGAATGCTTGCGTTCCGTTGCTGATAGATTTGACGTTTGTAGAGCAACTGCGTATCGCGTTTATCGCCGAGTTTGCAGAGCTATCGTCACACACCTTACAGAGGACTTTATCAAGTTTCCAACAGGGCGGAGGGCTCAAGAGGTGATAAATGAATTTCAGAGAAAAAAGGGCGTTCCAGGAGTGTTAGGGGCAGTAGATGGTACCTATATCCCGATCACAGCTCCCACAACAAACAGCGAACAGTACATCAATAGAAAGGGTTTCCATGCGATCCAGCTTCAAGTAATATGTGACCACGAGCTGCTTTTTACCGATGTTTTCTGTGGTTATCCGGGCTCTGTGCATGATGCTCGTGTGTTTAGAAACTCTACTTTCGCCCAGGAGGTAAATCGTAACAAGGCAAAATATTTCCCTGGCAACGACACTCATCTCCTAGGAGATAAAGCTTACACATTAGAGACTTGGCTTCTGACCCCGTTCCGTGACAACGGGCACCTCACAGCCCAACAAACGAGGTACAACAAGGCCCACAGCTCTACCAGAATGACTGTTGAACGAGCCATAGGCCTCTTCAAAACCCGATTCAGGAAAGTTAAAACCACAATGCTTGTCAACAAAAGTACTGACATTCCAGAAATTGTTGTTGCTGCCTGTACATTGCACAATATCTGTATTATTGAAGATGACATAGATGATTTTGTTGATACTGATGATGACGATGATGACGATGGTGATGGTGACGGGGCTTTCCATGCAGGACCTGGAGCCAATGAGAAAAGGAACATGATAATGAGACTGATTCCCTGAAAACTGCATTTGACTTCAAAACCTGAGAGTGATTCTCGGTAACCAATTGGCGACTGTATTTCTTACCTGCACCTGGCGTTTCTCAGACCCCTGGAATTTTCAGCCTCAAAGACACACCCCTCAGCTGAAATGGGCAATTCCAGAAAATCTATGTACCCTGGGGATGGGCAGCATTTGGAAATTTGAATGGGAGGGTGGTTTTCAAGCTCGGAATTCTGCCGCCATGGGGGGGTGGGGGGTCAAAAAATAGTGCCGCCTGTGGTGGGGGTACATATATTTTCTGGAATTGCCCAATGCTGATTTCGTAGGGTAAACAAATCCCAGACAAATCCTCACCTGGGATTCTTTTAGTGCAAAAAAAATCAATCCTTGACAGTGCAGTTTATAAATGCAACCAGCTATTCCCCCTCACATGGGGATTCAAATTTGATCCCCCTCACCACCATCAACCCATCCAGCCATCAGGCGCATATGTATGATTTTTAAAAGTTGAAGGCACAGCCAAAGGGCCAATGCAGGATTTTGCAAATCCAAACTCTTCAATATGCAGTGCAGTATTTTTGCCAAAGTCCCCCCCTTCCAAAAAAAAAGCAGTCCAGTGCCTGCAACGTCACTGGCCATACACTTTCTACCCAAGACATCCTGGCTAGTTATGGGTGGGTTTAACAGTCTGCTTATAATCTGACTTGCGAGACAGCAAATTGTCCACTCATACATTGTTTTTGCCACATATACTTGTTTTACATAGATTCACTGTACATGCCAATGAATTGCTTTCTTTCATTAAACTATATTTATTCTGTAAACCAAAATTGTAATGTGAACCATCAAATGCAGCATCACATAGGGGGCATTGAGTCTATTCACAGGATGGTTTGTTGTATTAAAATGACTAAAAACCTTGTAAATTATGTGCTGTTTTTCCTACTATATTATAATGCTGGACAAATAACAGCTGCCAATTACAATGGCGATATAGAGATTACAGAACTGGGGCATTATAATCTAGAAAATGATATTCTGAAACCACACATTAGATAAAAGAAACATACTTTTGTAGCAGAAAAAGAACTGTGTAGAATTTCAATGACCACAAAAAATAAATTGCACAGCTTGGGCATTGAAAAATTGTTATCAATATTGTGTAAAAAGAAAACATTGCCACCCCCTCCCCCAATTTCTAATGGCCTACCCTAAGCTCCAAGCCCTCATCAAATATAAGCCCTTAGCCCTGTCAAAAGAATGTTTTAAAGTCTAGGGGCTTATTTTTTTGGACTTTTATAGTAATGGTTTCCACCTGCTCTGACCAGGCCACCTTGGTTTAGATAACCTCAGAAGGAACATTTCAGATTCAACTCAAATAATGACAAATATCCTACATATAAACAACATGTCAATTTTATTTCTCTACCATGCAAACATGGCAAAACTATAACAAGTAGCGTTGCTTGAAAATACAACAATGTAGCTTTCTGAAGCCTTTTCTGTCACATGGCAAAACTATAACAAGTGGCATCATTTGAAAATACAACAATGTAGCTTTCTGAACTCTCACCTCACACAGTGGTTGCCCTTTCATGGCTTTTTTTCTTAAACCTTAAAAAAATAAACCTTAAAACATTTTTTTAACAATAACACAGCTTTCTGAAGCTTTGTCTGTGTGTCTCTCTCACTATACTATATCTCTCCCAATCTTTCTCACTTCACACAGATTGTTCACATTTGTCATTTCATGGCAACTGTATATAATGATTATATATAATTTTAACATGACAATCAGATTTCCTAAGCTTGTAACTCTTTCTCTCTCTTTTTATCCCAATCTTTCTCTGTCCAGACAACTTGTATCACTTTTGCTATTTTATGGTACCTTTTTCTTTCACATCATAACATTTTCTTTTAACCTCAATCTTTTTTGACTGATTTTTCAAAAACATCAAGGAATCGATTCATTACGGTCATTCTTTCATTGTGCATAGTTTCCATTTTCTTGATTTTATTTTCCTCATCTTCTTTTCTGTCTTTTGTAAACTCTTTGAATAAGGAGACCAAATCCTCTTCCTGTTTCTTTGGTTTCTTTGTGGCTTTTCTTTTCCTTGTAAGCTTTTGTTTCCCTTCCTCGCCATCACTTGAACTTTCCACACTTGCCCGGCTAGCTACTGCTGTACCATCTATATTGCTACACACAACTGGGGGCTGCATGGCATGATCTTTCCCAAACAAACTTTCAAGTTGGTCAAAAAAGCTACACTTCTTCCTTTCATTCCCACTTCCTGAGTTATGGTCAATACACTGGGTGTATGACCTTTTCAGGTTCTTCATTTTAGTTTCACATGAAGTAACATCTCTTCGGTATCCTTTCCTAGCCAGCTCTTTACTTATTTCCTCCCAGATAACTTTATTCTTCATGTTTATATCTTTAAACTTTTCTCTCCTCAAAGCATAACAATCAATCAAAAGTAGCACCTCTGCATTTGACCATCTTTTGGAGGTGGTCTCTGCATCTGTATCACTTGAACTGGGATGAGGGCATGATTCTGTAACATAAACAAGTGAACTGTTGGTGCTTGCTGCATCACTTGGACTGAGAATTGAAGGAGGGCATGACTCTGTAACATAGACAAGTGAACTGTTTGTGCTTGCTGCATCATGTGGACTGAGATAAGAAGGAGGGCATGCTTCTCTGACATAGACAAGTGAACTGTTTGTGCTTGCTGTGTGATCTTGAACACTGTTATCTTGTGCATTAACAATTGTATTCCCCTCTAAAAAATTCCTCCAGTAATTATTCAGAAAGCCTGAGAAGTGAAAAAGACAAACAAAATAAAAGGTAATTGTGGGCTCATTCTATGGACTTACAGTCAAAAGACACGAAGCGTGCCCCCTAGAGTTGAAGAATCAATTCATTATTCAATTCTTGATTTCATTATTCAATCCAAAAATGCAATTTTCAATTGAATATTGAAAATTTTATAATCTAAATAATCTGGGTGAGCAATAGGCTGTTATCACGCAAAATTGATTACTAATAGTTAATAGTTATCAGAAAATGAAATCCAGTTTTCAATTCTACACATCCGTATTAGTAAAATGGCAAAATTTCAAAATAATTACTTGAAAACTGTGCCAACAATTCTGGAAATCTGAATAATTTTTCATGGTCAAACATGCGCTAGAAGTTTAGGTCTATTTCTGCAATAAATACTCGGGAGCCACCTTAATATTGAACTCAAAAATGCATTTTTGGATCGAATCATGAAATCAATAATGGAATAATGAATTGAATCTAGGGGGGCACGCTTCATGTCTTTTGACTGTAAAACAAAACACCTATCAAGATATAAAAAGCACATTACAGCTAATTTCAAATTCTAAATTTTCAAAATATAATATGTTGTAACTTCTAAATTATAGCGCACAAAAAATGGAAGGCTGTGACTGTGGACAGAGATTTATTTTGGAATTCATATAGACCTGCCATTACTTTCACATAATTTTAGGCAAAGTACTTTTGATTCTGATAATAAATTTTCAACATAAGACGACAACGCTCCAACCAATCCCCAAGAGCACCCCAAAGACGTCCTGAGTACATTTGGAAAGAAATAGAAACATAATCTCCTTGACAACGCCAACAAAATGTACACATTATAAAATTAACACTAATCCTCAAAAACTATTATCTTGAAACAACAATGTCATGTGTGTCATCTCTGGCGTGATGACCGAAGAGCCGGGTTGTTAGATAGAGAATATGGAATTTGTCTTAAAGAGAGATTAAATTTAAACACAAACCTGGTGCCCATGTATTATTCTGTTTGTTATATAAACTTTCTTTGTAAAAATCTTTCGATTTGATGAATTTTGCAATATTGGGCATTATCATAATTATTTCACATAAGCAAATTACAATGTCTCAGTCGCCAAAATCCTGATAAAACACTGTAGTTTGTGCAATAAAAATTATTACAGTCATTCTCAGTTACACACGGTCGCCAGGAAAAAAGCTGGCAAGCGAAAACTCGTTTTTCTGTCTTGTCTGAGTGCGACAAGCCGGCGAAAGCACGTGCGTCATGGAAACTTTGACAAAAAAACGAGTTTTCGCTTGCAAGCTTTTTTCCTGGTGACCGTGTGTACTGAGAATGGCTGTAAGTTTATTGACAAGGGATAGATATTGAAAAAAATATTTTTGAAAATGACTGAGAATCCGAAAGCCACGTGTCGTTCTGTCATTTAGGCGAGGAAAACAAGGCCTTGTGCGAGAAAATCAGAATTTCGAGTTTTATGCGAGGAAAACCGGCAAAATGCGAGGGCGTTGGCAGGTCTATTCATGATTTGATAGGAATGTTGTGAGTTTACCTTTTGGTCGAGGTTCGAGGGTACCTAGTCGAGGGTCGAGGGTGGACATGTCGAGGGTGAGGGTAGCTGGTCGAGGGTAGCTAAAAATGGCTCAAATTTTCTCGCGGAATATTGTACACAAGACTGGAGATTTTTTAGCGAAACACTTGTGTCTGCGTCCGTAATCTGTGAGTAACTTGTGTCTTTTGGCGTCGTGTTTATCAAGCGGGGACGTGCAATATTTTCGGGAACTGTGATAAATACGAAGCCAGTGGAAACTGCAGCTTCTTTTCGCCCAGTTATATTTAAGTTTAAAGCTAAACTAAAAACGTTTCTTTGTTTGTATTTGTACCATATAGCGTTATCTCCCCGGAGTGCGAATTATGTACGTGTAACGCATATACATCATCTGCAACGCTTAAATATTTTCTTGTGAACTTGTGTAGGATAGTCTGCGAGAAAATGATATTGGAGACGTATTCCATGTCTCCCCTGGTTTTTGATATGGAAAGAGTTGACCGAGAGACTTTAGGAACGTGAAACGAAGCAAAGATTGTTGAGGTTGACATAAATATCGGCGAAGGTGTGAAAACAACGCTAAAAATCTACGGTCTTGTGTACAATATTCCGCGAGAAAATTTGAGCCATTTTTAGCTACCCTCGACCAGCCACCCTACCCTCACCCTCCACCCTCGACTAGGTACCCTCGACCAAAAGGTAAACTCGAATGTTGTAGCATGCACTCTTATGGCTCGAGTTATATTACGCGTCATATCATTGCACTATCAACAAAATAGAAGTAAATAGGCAACTCAGGGCTGTAACAGAGCCCCATGTGAGATGTACGTCTATAAATCTCTACTAAAAACACTTGAAAAATAAATAAAATACCTTGACGTTCATCCCCCATGTTCACGTTCACTTCGTTGTTTCGAAATGGCGACCGCATGGAACTGGCTGCTTACCCCAAGTACAACAGGCTCACGTTTTCAGTCTAATAACCGCTGCCATCACGTATCGCTTTCGGATTTATCCCCAAATGAAACGACAAGATCATGAATCCGTAAAATCCGGATTAAGTTTTAATCCTTTGAATCCTGCCTTGACGTGGATTCGAAGGATTCATAACCCATTTTCAGATTTCAGTAAAGAAATGAAAAATCCACTTTTGGATTCAAAATCCGGATTTAGATTTTTCCCAAAGAAACGCACTCTAATTCAAGCAATTTTTTTAAGCGAGGGATAAAGCCGAAAAAATATAAATAATATAAACTAAAAAAAATTATTAGTCCTTAGACCATTTTTACTTGACCTGTTTCTTCTCTCCCCTCGCTGAGATATGATAAACATACAAACAATTCCGAAGTCAAATTGCGCTTTCGATTTTCACGGGTTCTTTTGACCAATTTGAGAGACTGACACACGCGTGATTTTATCAAACCAAGCAGGGAGACCAGTGCAAAAAAAATCCTTTTGGGCTCACTTCATTTATTTCGGCATGGTGGGACGGGGTACTCATGCTGATGGGAGGTTATTAGTAATGTAATCCAGCAGTTTATGGAAGGGGGAAATCATGAACCCCTCCCCACATGCATATGGCCATTGTGATTTTTTTCCCGTTCTTTTTTAAAAAGAGAACACTTTTAGTAAATTTCCCCCTTACACTCCGTGAGTTTTTCACGGCATCAGCTAGTTCGTATATATTTTAACTGCAACACACCAGATGTTAATGGAATATAATAATAAAAACACCCGTGGTGGGTGTTCTCCCTGTTTAAGGAAAACCACTCTAATTAAAAATGAATAAGGAAATGTATATGAATACAAAGAATAAGACATAATCAGGGTCCCATTATCGTTATAATTATCGTTTAAGCTGTTCGTCAACCTTTCATTATATATATTTCTCCCATTATTCAGCTCAACCCCCGAAATAATAATGCTTATTCTGCAATCAAAACAGAAACAAAATACCCAACAAAAGCAGCTGGCCGTGTTCAGTATACTTCTGACTCTGTACTAGCTCTCCTGGCTATTGGGAAGTCCAAGGTTATTTTTGAAGTCGTTCGATGCAGCTTCTCTTAAATCACAAGAAGAGATTCCGAAGAGATTCTTTAAAGCCATGCGTGTGATATCCTATTTTTAACTCGGAATTTTCGTAATATAAGCGGAAGCCAGTTCGTGTATGTGGGGTATTACCGCTGAGAACCCGTGGACTCACCCTCCCTCTACGCCGGTGGAAAATTGTTTCCCGTTTGGTATCGAAACAGGATTTTTGTTATTAGAGTCTGAGCATGCGTAGTCCGATCGGATCTTTGCGGGCTCACAAAACAAGCGGCATTGCATAAAAACTTTCAAGATGGCGGGAGTTTGATTTGACTAGCGGGAAGCTGATACTCAAAGGTGAGTAAGAACAATAGTTGATGTTGTTTTCTCGTGATTACTTTTATTGATCCAGTGAATAAAGTCTTTAAACTTACAAATGCACCGATTATTTGAGCGCATTGACGGTACATCCAACATCTCTGTGCCACCCCTGCCGTATGGTTGTTGTCCAGCGTTACACAAAATCAAAGGGACGCGGCGATGAGTTTCTAGCTATGAAGACCGCAGCATTCCCGTCGGATCAACCGGCCGATAATCCGTGTTTTACATGCGAAACAACGCGCAACGAAAAAAAGGGGGTCGCTCGAAGAAAAGGGAATTTGACGGCAAGTTATAACCCGCCGACCAATCATTAACCGAACAATGGACGTGGACGACCTGACGGCAAAATCTCCTCCTACACTGACAAAAGAACCTGTGGAAACATGGTAAGACTGCCGACACCACCACCTGATGTGCTGGTGTGTAACATTTGTTTGAATGTTGTACATGCACCCGTAGGGCTTGCCAACATGCCTACTGTAGTGGGTGACTGTTGCGTTGGCTGGAAGAAAAACCGCAGTGTCCAACATGTAAGGCTGAGATAACAGCGGATTCAGTGCGCTCCTCCCTGCACCGCGATCTGTACGCCGTCCTGTCCGAGCTCAATCTGTAACAAATGCCACAACCCAGTCGGCTTGGCTAACCTTGACCATCACAGCGATACTTGCAACGGTCCTGTGCCCGCGCTGTCACAACCACCACTGGCAGTGGAACAAGAGGACGCGATTCGCAATAATGCGCTGAGGGATATTGTGAAACGAGATCTCAGCAAGGAAATAAGACAGTACAGGTAGTACAGGCGACAGAAACATGCTGCAGGCAACTCAACCATCGTGCGGCTACGCACAGGTGGCAAGGTAAGAACAGAACTAGGCCATTTCACATGGACCGCGGGGGGGGGATTAATATTACATTTTATTTATCAGTCCCTCAATGACAAATACGCACCACGGTCCTTCCTACGTATGGACTTTTATGCACCTTGCGTAGGGTGTAAATCCAGTGCTCCGGGCATTGATGCCCATCCACCCTCGTTTCGATGTATTTTCCCATACATTTCTTGTAAAAAAAAACTAAGCGAGAATACGAAGTTAGGAAAATTCATATCTCAGTCAGTTTTCGAGCAATCTTCACCAAACTTTGCAATTTTACTAATACGGATGCGCAGAATGGAAACTGGATCTCATTTTCTGATAACTATTAAATATTATTAATCAATTTTGCGTGATAACGGCCTATTATGGAAATACTTTATACCTACAGTTCATTCATGTTACTTATAATAAAAATCATACGTTCAATGAGCTTCTCTGTCTATTCCTCGAACAGAATTATATCCTGCCTCTTAGCAAATGGTATTACTCTCCTGCCTTTGCAACCATTGACAATAGTGGAGGTTCCAACCGCACAGAAACCAACGAGCCAAGTATTAAAGCAACACCATCGAGACCGTACGAGAGGCCATGAGTATAAACAACCGCCCAAGACGATCGACCAAATCTCAGACTCCCTGTGCTGTTATCCGTGTAGAGTTCTGGGTACTAGCGTGTTTTGTTTTGCACGACACTCGGGGAATTTAGAATTCGAGAACATTTAGGCACAACATCCTGATTTGAACTCCTTAAATTGCCACATAGGCTAGTTTTGAACCTTCTAGAAGTTGTTTTTGTTCTTGGTAAGGGTTCTGCTACTAATTTAATGATATCTACTTATTTCATATCGGCAAATTTATGGTTCTTTTTAAAACAACGTCTTCTTTATAAAAAACGTCTCTTCGCTGTTAACTGAAATTCATTCCTATAATAATAGGAATGCTGGTGCTTTTATATTTTCCCTTTTCCGAACAAATATTAGAAAGTTTGCTTTACGGTTTCAAGGTTCTATTTTTTTTTAATTCGCTTCAGAAAGAAATTCAAAATTCAATTTCTATTTCTCTATTTAAATCAAGACTGAAAACATTTCTTCTTAGCTAATTAGTTACTACTCTCTATCTACTGGGTTTTTTTTTTCGGTTCGCTTTTGTGCTGTTTGTGTCGTCTGTCTGTGTTGCTTGTTTTTATTATAAATTCATTTATCGTTACATTATGTGCAGTCTGTTTGTAAGCTTATATTCAATTAGTCAAGATGAGGAGGTTTCTTATCAAGGTTTCTTATGAGCTTCCTCGCCTGGAAAATAAAAAAAATAGATATTTAGATATTATATATAATGTATATTTCCTGGCAAAAAAATAATGAATAAACTGAAATCTGAACTATTTGGCAATCCCGGCGTGATATTGTCTTGGAGTTTGGTATCGCACATGGGAAGAAAAGATGTCAAAGCAACAAAGTGAACGCACGCGGGAGCTATTACAGAAATTATGCCTTTTCCTCGCTAGTTATGTAGTAAACAAGTATTCAGGTACGTTATAACGTTTTATTAAGGGGCGAGGATTCGAAAATAAACACGGAGATGGTAAATGTTTGTTAATAGCTTGTCAAGTGTTCATGAAATTCTTTGCTGCAGAGTGACTTCCATTCGCTTCCCTCAGTACTCGCCAATTAAATTCCCCGAAAATGAGCGCGGGTCGGAGTCTCAGCGTGTTAGCGCTGAGAGTGAAGTATCGTCGGTCAGTGAAAGTGCTTTGCCTTCAGTCCAGGATGATGGTGGTGATCGGTCTGGCGGTGAAAGCGCTACTCCACCGATGGATCAAAGGCAAGATCATCCCTCAGATTACGAGAGGGCAGTTCCAGGAAGGTCGATCGAACGGTTTCATTATCTCATTTTGTGTGACTCTAACTGGAAGTATTTGAATAAGAATAAGCTGTTTCCAGGGAGCAAAGTTAAGCTGATACGATGCAATACCATTGCCAAAGCTACTGATATTTTACATTCGCCTAGATGTTCTATTAATAAAAAAAAGTGGTCATTAATGCAGGCGTGGACGATGAAGCCTGCCTATCCCGCAGGTCAAAAAATCAAATATTCGAGAGAAAAAACCTGAAGAGCCGGCTATGAACGATGTTGAACACAATAATACTGACGTGGTCGTGCGCCAGTCTGTTAGAGCAGCATCGTCATTTTCCGGAAAAGCAGATCATCGTTTGTAGTATAACACCACGGCGCGATAGCCTAGACAAGCGGTGCATAACATTAATATACATCAACGAATCAAAGATATACTGATGTTACGCATATCGACAATAGCAATCTACGTGACAAGCGTCTGTTTCACAAGGTTGACGGAAATATGAAACACTTCAATATCAGGGACGGAGTCCCACGTTTCGCGAGTAACACATAGAACGGGATTAGACAGGCAAATAGAGTACGACCAGTTGCGAATTTGCCATCCCGCTCAACCCCGGCACAAGACCAAGAAAAAGCAGCAGAGGATGTTGATCCCACCTCCCATGCTACCGCCAGGGTTAGCTTATTGTAGACCACCACCTAGTTCTCTTTCGATATGCTCCACATTATGGGATAATTATGCATACTTCCTATCTACCTACTGGTCAGCGGACACGCTTCAAAGACTTCATTCAAACGCAAATGAGCAACCATATAAACACAGGATCCAGGACAGGTAAACCAGTTATTCGGCTCAGCCTATCATCCCTTTGTTTGATATGGCATAAGGGCTCACTAACAAGACCAGCATTGAAGTGGCAGATATTTTGCCAATTCTTACTGATGCAGCAACTTTTTTTGGACATGCATCTTTCCTGGCCTCCCTTAAAAGGAGAGAGTTACTGAAGCCAGATATTGCTTAGCCGTATCAGTCGGTTTGTAGGCTATTTCCACCTGTCTATTTGGCGATGAGTTGCCCAAGCATGTGAAGGAGATTGGTGAAGTGAACAAGACCTTTAGAACCTCTTGGCTTGATTTTGGTTTGCTTTTGAAGAACTGCATATAAGGAATAACCTGGGTTAGTTCCGCCATGAAATTTTTCCACCTGGAGGACAATAATAAGAAAACTCCATGTCAAGCGCAATTCCTTCCAAATACCTATACCTTTGTATATAAACTTCGAAATGTCTTTTTAGAGGTCCCCTTCAAGATGTCTTGATGGAACTAACTCGAGTTACTTCTTGCATGCAAACCTTTAAAAAAATGCTAAAATAAAGCCAATAGGTTTTGTATTTTCTAGGAACCCGATTTTTGGCCACGCGTTGCTCGAATCACTAAAACAATCTGTCTTAATATACCTCTAAGCCAAGCCAGGAGTCTGTTACACAGGCTACCCAACTGGAGGAAAATCACCAGTGACCTTTGGGTCTTGGAAACTATTTCTGGCTATCATTTAGAGTTTGACTCCACCCCACACCAATCAGTTTTACCTAAAAGTCCTAAAAGAGGCCCAACTGATTGAGTCAGAGATAGAAAAGCTCATCTCAAAGAAGGTTTTTTTGAAGTGCCATTTTGCAAGGGGGAATTTATTTCCAACTTGTTCTTAGTCCCTAAAAAGACTGGTGATTTTCGCCCAGTTATTAACCTGAAACGTCTCAATGCTTTCGTGCAAAAAATCCATTTTAAAATGGAAAATATTGGCATGGCACTAAATACCATTTCTCAGGGTGATTATATGGTTATCCTGGATCTGAAGGATGCATATTTCAGCATCCCTATTTTCATGGTCACAGAAAATATTTCACTTCATGTGGGGCTCACAAAGATTTGAATTTTCTTGTTTGCCCTTTGGATATAGGGTCTTTACGAAGGTACTTAAGGCAATCATGGACCTTAGACCTTAGAAATATACTTTAGGACTGTCTCAAATGAATTTCGGGAAAAAGTCATTTTATGAATTTTGACATTTTTACCTTTCATGAGACCTTAAGTGGTTAAACTGGCGGTCCCAACTCAATGCCCCGCATCGGCAGCCGTCTTTTGAGGAACGCGGCAGCTTCTGATTTGTTCTGATAAATTTCGGAAATGAACCTTCGTAGATTGTTTTGGCGTTGTTTTTAGATCACCTCACAATAAAAATGTCAGACACCGGGAATCCTGCTAAACAGCAAGAATGAGATACACACTTATGAAGCTTGCTCGCAATTCTTGGGTTTCAATCACTTGATTTTGGACACCCCTAAGAGATAGCACTTGGGTGAATTTTATTCTCGGTTTCAGCTGACGTCACAAGCTTGTGCTAATTAGGGATCCGCCATGTTGGTGGTCATGTAAACCACGTGACCTTAGGTGAAATAACATGCAAAACGAAGCCATTTCTACATAGTACGTTACATTAGTTTTTTTTTTCCATATTTCAATTTTTATTTCAATTATATTTTACATTTACTTTTTTATTTACTTTTTTATTATTCAAATCATACCCCCTCCCCTTTCTTCCCACTATTTATATGCCCCTAGCATCCCTCCCTTCAGAAAAAAAGACAACTACACGACACAGACAAAATACAGAGGAGCAAGGTATGGTCCACATCAACCCCAAGTCACCCCACCACCAATGTCCATCTCTATAATATTAACCAACCAGCCCAAGAAGGGGTTCCCACTTTTTTAAATGTATTTCAAGCTTTTGCTTTTGTTTTGCTATGTGGTATTCAATCTTATAAAAACGGATAAGAAGACATTTTAGACTATTGAACGAAAGCAACATATCTTTTTGTTTGCATGAATAAATAAAATATTTAGTCAGCAGAATAATAAAATTAATTAACATAAGATGATCTTCACTACTAAATAAACCAAATGTGACGTCCTTCCAAGAAAGTCTCAAATCAATTTTAAAGTACTCCAATATAAAATTTTCTAATTTTTTCCAGAAAACACGCACTGGTTGACAAAAGTACAAAAGATGCTCTGGAGTCTCAACCTCATTCTTGCATAGGTAGCAATCTGGAGAGTCAACTATTTTGAACAAGTAGAGCTTGTCATTTGTGTATAAAATGCGATGTAGTAATTTGAACTGAAATTCCCTTAGCTTCATATCTAACGTAACCTTGTAGGGCAACATAAAAATATCCTCCCAGCTTAACTGAGGATCAAAAGTGAACCTTTCATCATATTTCTTTATGGCTGTAGGTGTATGAACTTTATCTGAGATTAGCAGATCATAGACCGTTTTTGACTTAATATTGCCTATCAAAAAGAGTTTATCACCATGAAGACAATTATACGAATCCAATTGTAAAGGTTTTGTAGATTCAGAGATCCTACATTTCCCAGCCTTCAAAATCCGTCGCCACTCCTGAGGAAGGCTATTATATAAGCCAAATAGTTGGAACAATTCCCCCGATGTTAAAGATAGGCCACTTCCGAGGGTCGAAAAGACCAAGTTTCCATCATTATCAAATAAATCCCCCACCTTGCAAAAACCCTTTCCTTGAAGTACCTTATTAAATACAGGTTTCCCTCCTAAAAGAATATATTTATTATTCCATAAGACCTCATTGCAAATATCGTCTAAAGTAAGTTGAGGAGAGGACAGAAACAGAGCTTGCCACGTTAATAGACAGTGCTTATAAAATTCAGGTATAAAAAAATGCAAGTTCTTACAATCAAAATTACAATGGAAATAAAAGGCTCCCCCTACTGAATTAAGATACTGCTCCAAAATATATTTCCACCCTGCATTAAAAAATGGGCCTATGAACTTCTGTATACACATTATTCCTTGAGCCAAAATCATACTCTCTATATCTGGCATCCTGAGTCCCCCTTTATTAATAGCACCAATGATAACTTTTCTCTTAATTTTATCCTTGCGACCCTTCCACAGGAAGGTGTAAAGTAGGGTATTAAATTTCTGGTAATATTCCTTCTTACAAAAAACCATAGACATGCGATATAACAATTTAGGAATTGCAAAAGACTTTATAACTTGAATTCTCCCCATAAGAGTAAGTGTCCTCCAGCTCCAACTCCCTAAGCATTCCTTTACCTCCTTCATTATACTGTCGAAATTGGCTTTGTAAAATAGAGAAGTATTATTAGTGAAATATACGCCTAGAATTTTAATCATGGAGCTTACCTGCTTGACCTGTAGCTCAACTGGATTGTCTAACACAGTGATCCCTAAAGGGAGTACCTCCGTTTTATCCTTATTAAGATATAGACCAGAATAAGAGCTAAATTCGCCTATTACTTCTATTAAACGATGATAAGATCTTTTATTTTGGACAAAGCACGTGAGGTCATCAGCAAAAAGCACAAATTTGAATTCTTTTTTACCGATAACAATACCTTCAATTTTCGGGTCATTCCTAATATAGATTGCTAATAGCTCAATTACCATTATAAAGAGGTAAGGGGAAAGGGGATCCCCTGGCGCACCCCAGAGCCTAATGGGAAGAAGGGCGTGGCATGGCCATTATTCATTACACAACTAGACGTATTATTATAAAGAGTTTTGATCCACGCTGTGAAGGATTCACCAAAACCAAAAATCTCGAGAGTTTTTATTAAAAAATATCTATCAACGGAATCAAAAGCCTTTTCAAAATCGAACGCCGCTAGAATACCTTCGCCCTTTTTAAAATTCACGAACTCAACAATGTCACTCACAGTACGTACCGCGTGGAAATTGTTCTACCCTTAACAAAAGCATATTGATCTACGTCGATAATATGAGGCAAAACATTTTCCAATCTACGCGCAAGAACCTTCGAAGCAATTTTCACATCAACATTAAGAAGTGAAATCGGTCGCCAGTTTTTTAACCATCTTCTATCCTTACCCTTTTTTTCTATTAAAGCAATTATAGCTTGTTTTTGGGATGTCGATAACTCCCCATGACGATAGGAAAAATTCAGTGCATTGACCAATGAATCTCTAGTTTCTGACCAAAAGAATCTAAAGAATTCTATCGGCAAACCATCATTACCGGGAGTCCTGTGGTTTTTAAAATCCTTGAGAATATTAAAACATTCAGCTTGCGTAATTTCACCTTCACACGCTTCACGAAGTTTACTTAACATTTTTGGTATATACTTAGAATCCAAAAAAGGGCACGAGTGTGAACTAAGAGCACGATCGGATCTGTCTTTATATAAATCTGAATAAAATAAATTTAATTCATCTAAAATTGTTTTAGGATTGATGCACTCTGTTCCATCTTGCAAAAATATTTTCCTGACGCACGTTTTTGTTTCCTATTTTTTCCAAGCCAAGAAAGAACTTTGTACTTCGTTCCCTTCCTCCAGCCACTGTGCACGTGAGCGAACTATTAAACCTTGTGTGATATAATCGTATTCCTCTTCGTATTCCATTTTAACTCTTTCTAAGTTTTCGCAATTCTCCGTACAGGGGTTCTTTAAAAAAATTTCTTCACACATTTTAATGTTATATTCTAAAGTGGATAATTTACTTCTCCTTTCTCGAGCACGCTTTTTACTAAACGAGATAGTTTCCTTGCGAATAAGATATTTTAACCAGTCCCAGTTAACCCGTGGGTCCTCGCTATAGTTCTCTTCACTTTGCCACTTCGCTAAATTATTCTTCATCTGCTCGACATATAATTTATCATCTAAAAGACTCGTATTGAACTTCCAAGATGACGGGCCGCGTTGTACATCGCATAAACTGTCAATAGAAAGAGTTACTGCCGAATGGTCGGTCTTTACAGCAATATTAATATCCGCTTTCTGAATATCATCTTGAAAATTTTCACTAATAAGCCAAAAATCTAGCCTACGTTGAATCAATGGCGATTTTTGGCGCCACGAAAACCTACGTGTATCCGGGTTCCGAATCCTCCAAATATCTATTAGATCGTTACTTAACATAATATCTTCTAAATCCTTGATAGACTCTTTTACAGCTGGTTTGCCTCCTTCGGCATCAAGAAACGAATCGAAATAAACTTTATAATCGCCCCCCAAAAGCAATTTTGCGTCCGTATTTTGTTCACGTACATTATCTAATAGACTTGAAATTTTGCGAAAAAAAGAAGACTGCTCCTGTGTTTTGTTTGGTGCATAAATATTTAAAAGAATAAAATGCTCACCTTGGATTTCCGCCTCAAGGAGAATATATCTACCACCCTCATCCGAATGAATCCTTTGAACTGTACAATCCAGAGTACCACGTATGAGAACTGAGACTCCCTTGCTTTGGCTTGTACCATGAGAAAAAAACATTTTGCCCGACCACTGCTGCCGCCATTTGTTTTCAATCTCTTTTGTGCTATGACTCTCTTGAAGAAAGATTACATCAGCATTCCGTTTATTTAGCCAAGCGAAAACCGTTTGCCGCTTTTGAAAATCGCGAATACCACGAACATTAAGAGAGAGTAAATTAAACTGTACATTCAGTACCCCTATTGAACTGATTAGTGAAACACAACAAAAGTGATGGAAATGCCCAGGGAGATGCAGACCAACCCAACTCAAAAAGACAATACAAGACGATTAACACAAGAACAAAGACAACAACAAAAACAAGTACAACAAATACAATTCCAAAAGCAGCAGGCGGGAAGCCCTTAACGCTACGATGAACTAGTGTCTCGCTTACAAAAGCACCCATTGTTCTTATTGCTTTCTGCTCTTAACCAAAAAGAAAAGATTGCATATTTTGACCAAAACACTAATAATAATATTTCTTATGAAGATTCGAAACTTCTTATAGAATAAAAAAGTCACTCCTTAAATTCGACGCCGTCTATGTAAAGTTTGAAGGGATCAGCTTTACCAAAGCTTGCCCGTCTGCCGTCATTTCTCGCCTCTATCAACTTTGGTATAAGTCGTTTTCGAATGCGAGAGACCTCGAGTGGGAGATCGTGACTGATTCCAAAAGGCGATTCCTCCTCATCGTCAGCGACCTTGACGAACTTACTCCTGCACTTCACAACCCTTTCTCGATCAGAGAACCTCAGGAACCGTGCCAATATCGTCCTTGGCTTGCCATCCTCCGACTGACCAACCCTGTGCACCCTTTGGAATTCAATATTTCGCGCGTCTTCCAGGCCAACTTCCCCCTCTAGAAATCTATAAAGAACCTCTGCGGTGTTTTCATCCTTTTTCTCAGAAATGCCATAAAAACGTAGGTTTTCACGACGACTGTAGACCTCATGCATTAGCAGGCGATCTTTAAGTTTTCCTAATTCTTCCTTGGTGGTGTTCTCCAGTTTGTGCAGATTTCTTTTCCCTTCGTCAACCTCTCTGCCCACAAATTCAACCGAAGCCTTCAGCTCCGTGGTCACCTTGACATTCGAAAGTAAATCCGCCTCCAGCTTCGTAAACTTGACTTCAAGATTCGTGATAGACTTATTTATCGAAGAAACTGCTCCATGCAGGGCTTTTATATCATTTGCAATTACTGCGGTTTTCATAATTCTGCGAACTCTCGCTAACGATTTCCAACCGTCAAACCGCCTTCTGGTTTCCGTCAATCAACTCCCGAGTCTTTTCGTCGTTACTCTTAGTGCTTTTGATTGGCCAGCACGTAACGTTGCTGTCGCGACAGGAAGCCATTTTAGCACTGCTTAGGCGCTGGCCAATGAAAAAGCACAAAGAGTAACGACGAAAAGACTCGGGAGCTTGATTGACGGAAGCCAGAAGGCGGTTTTACGGTTAGAGATCAATAGCGAGAGTTCGCAGAATTACGAAAACCGCAGTAATGCCAGAGCACCAAGCTTCTCAATAATAGCATCTTGGTTTGATTTCGACGCCACGTCCGCCATTGCCGCGTCCTTTCCCTCAAGCATGACCTCCTCGAAATCCTCCTCGAAGTCCTTTTGTTTTTTACTAACCGGGCTCTTTTCTGATACACTTGAGCTACTACTGTTCCTATCTTTTCGTTTAGTGAATAAGGAGGCCATTGAATTCTTTGGTCCTCAAAATAAGTTTAAAAGAGCAGGAGCTTTACAGAACACGTCCTTACTCTCCCATAGCTAGACCCAGTCTCAAACATTAGTTTGCTTTTTATGGATATTTCCTAGGATAAACCTTCAAAATCCTTCGAGGATCTTCTGCAGAGTATACCAGTACTCTCAGACTATGCAAAATCTCTGGGCAAGCACGTTAAAGAGCAATATTTACGGAAGATTTCTTTGGTTGCGTTAGATCCCGCAGCTTTGCCGCGTGAACAGTTCATTGCAGAATGTTTGCTCCCGATAGAAGTGTTGGACTTGCTTTCGTATCTTGTTTTGGAGACGAGTTATTATACCAATCAGACCTTCAAGGCCTTAAAAAGCTGCCAAGCTTACAATCAAATGAAAGCGCAAAAGAAAACCGAGACAGAGCATTTCCGGGAATTCAGTCCGTCATCCCAACTGATACGGAAAGGCAGAGTTCTACAGCAAACGTAATGATTGTAAGATTAAAGTGGCGGCTTTGAGTTTGATTGATCCTTATGCCGATCAGTTTATCGATGAAAGCCGGTCAGTTCCGATTATTTCGGACTTGTATCAAACCGAAAACATGGAACTATCGTATCCAGATTTGCTTCAAAAGTGCACAAGCGCCAAAGTTGACATTTCCGGTAAGCAAATAAATTTAGTGGAATCCACCACACGAGATCAATCAAAGGGCTCAGGATTTTATAGGCATCGTGCTGGAAGGATTGGAGCATCTGTGAGCCATTCAGTTTCTCATACAAACCTTGCGCGGCCCTCTCAATTTGTGATTAGGACCATATGCTATCCGAGCCTTCATAAGATCAACACAAAAGCCACAAAATATGGTCAAAAGCATGAGAACGATGCAGTGAAGGCATATGAGGCAACTACTAGTGGGAAACATGCCAACCTAAGAGTAAACTGATGTGGTTTGTTCGTAAACAAAGACAAGCCCTTCCTGCATGAAACACCTTATTTCCTTGTAACCTGTGACTGTTGTGGCAGTGGATGTGGGGAAGTTAAATGCCCCATTCTTATAAAAAATGGGAACTTTGATGACTATGTCAAAGAAAAGAGCGCCTGCCTGGAAAAAGTTGATGGGTGTTACCAGTTGAAAAAATCTCATAGTTACTATAGTCAAATACAGCAACAGCTGTTTTCTGTGCCAGATGTGTCATATTGTGACTTTGTGGTGTACGCTATCGATGACCATAAAGTAGTTCATTCAGTGGTACACCGCATATTACCAGAGGCAGAACACTGGAACCTCAACTTGCATTACAGGCATTTTGGAGGATATGCATTCTACCTGAGGTTTTAGCACGTTGGTATACTCGTAGATGTACTGTACCAGTACATTTGCCAGACAAGGATGCCATTTGTTTTTGCCGGACAGATAAAGATGAAGACCATATTCTTTGCAGTAACAGTGACTGTCCATATAAAGGTTTTCACCCTTCGTGTCTGGCTCTTTCAGGTGTGAAAATCCCAAAGACATGGTACTGCCCTCATTGTTGTCGACTCCCGGAGTTAAAAAAGAAAGGAGGAAAGATTTTAAAGGCATCAAATCAAGCAGCTTTGAAATATGACAGCATTTGTATCTGTAAATCAAAACCACGCCCGAATGATAAGCTAATAGAGTGTCATGCAAACAATTGTATTTCCACCTAAATTGTGTGAAACTGAAAAGGCTGCCTAACAACCACAAAACAACATGGAGATGCTGTGCATGCAAAAGAGCTCCTACGAAAGCTACCACTTGTACTTCTTCTTCTGATTCATCCTCTAGCAGTGAGGATGGAGGCACAGCTGATATCATCAAAGTTACACAGGGTGTAACTAACAAGACAAGTGCCCTTGGGACACTCACAGACTCCCATTTTGATCTGATCATTAACCCTACCGGATTGCTAGACTGTGATATCATACAAGAAGCCCATGTTTTATTACAGTGTGAGAATACAACAATCGATGGCTTTCAACGGCCTACACTTGGCCCCACTAGAAACTTTAATGTTGTCACTGGGGAATTCATTCAGATTCTACACACCGGAAGCAGCCACTGGGTGTGTATCAGCTCGGTTGGATGTGTGCTCGGACAAGTGAACCTGTACGACAGTCTATGATTCTGTACTGAGTCAAGAAATAGAAGCTCAGACAGATGATTTAATGGGGGGGGGGGGAGAGAATTGGTTGGTCTGAATGCTAAGCCTGTGCAAAAATAAACAAACGGAAGTGATTGTAGGGTCTTTGCAATTGGTTTTGCTACTTCTCTAGTTTATGGAAATTTTGACATAGCTGGAATGAGGCCTCTCTTAGCAACCTGTCTAAGAAATGGAAAGCTTACTGTGTTTCCTTCATTTTAAAATGAATATTTCCATAGAAACTAGAAATATACAGTATCAAATAAGAGCCTAGAATACAAGATAATGCCAGTCTGTCATTGAGAATAATTTATTTATTTATTTAATGCTAGAAATCACAATTACAAATTGTAAACATGCCAACAAGCTGAACTCGCATAAAGCTGTAATGTCAATAACAACATTGAAATGGATTTCAAAGAGGAATGAAGAGAATTTTTCACAATGGTTACATTGTCAAATTTTTAATGTGGGCAAAAGCGACCATCTCAACATAATGAATACAATGTTGGCTGATTTTGTCTTCTAAAAACAACAACTTTTAATCATTTCAAGTGATCCATTTCCCCCAGAGTATTACAGCCAAAAGACATGAAGCGTGCCCCCCTAGAGTTGAATACTCAATTCTCTATCCCATTATTAATTTCATGTCTATGATTCATGGCAATGCACACCCTTTTCGAGGAAAAAGCTGCAGAATGTTTTGAGAACAGACACACAGGCGCAAAAGTGAAAACAGAGAACGTGTGTTGTCATGGAATCGAAACAAGTTTCGATTTGCAACGGCTAGCACATTTTTAATAATGAATTGAAAAAGGCATAATTTTTGGATTGAATAATGAAATCAATAATGGAATAGTGAATTGTATATTCAACTCTACTAGGGGACACACTTCATGTCTTTTCTTGCTGTAAATATT
This sequence comes from Scolanthus callimorphus, assembly GCA_033964015.1. NCBI lineage: Eukaryota > Metazoa > Cnidaria > Anthozoa > Actiniaria > Edwardsiidae > Scolanthus > Scolanthus callimorphus. Next base: position 26,229,447 of record CM066916.1, on the reverse strand, counting down.
AAATCACCTATGCTCATTGCCAGATGTTGTAACAAAGCTGGTCTATCTTATAGGGTGATTTTCATCCTTCTGTGAAACACTTTACTACTAGTCAGTCTTTAAAAGAAGGTATACGGTGAGCACATGGATATAATGGCTTATAGGGGCTAGTAGTGTCTCATTGTACAATTCCTATTTCACAGACGGATAAAAATCACTCTAGCAGATGTCAAATGGCACTATGGGTGGACAGAAGTTAACAAGAGCTGAACAGACTCTAATGATATGGTCTACTTATGGAATTTGTCGATCAGAGTTTTCGTGCTTGCAGATCAAAAGTCTGTTGGCCAAATGCTCTGAAGGATGGTATATTTACGCCTCAGTAATCCAATAACGCGCTCAACATGAATGCTTACATTGGCTATGCCTCTTGTTTGTTCAACGTCCACAGGGTCCAACTGCGTTTTCCCTCTCGTAAATGCTGGGATAACCAATTTCGCATGCTGCAGTCCCACTGATTCGGCAATGGTGAACCCTCGATCCGCCATAACCATATCTCCAGGAAGAAGTTTGTACAGGAAACCGCAGTGCTCTGTTAGAAATTTATCTGAGACACGACCTCCCCATGCCTCAGATATATATGAAATAGTTCCCTGAGGTGTTATGCCTATCAATATCTTGATAGTGTTATGGTGTTTATAACTTGAAAATGTCTGTGCCCTGGCCAGTAAGTTTGATGGTTTCTCGATAAAAAGCTCGAAACAGTCAATAATTACAGTAGTTTTCTTCCTCCCGAAAGCATATTGAAAACTCTGAGGCATGGTCTTCCATAGCTGCTCCCTTTCTGGCCAGTAAACAAATCGAAGCAGCCTTGCACCCATTATAACAATCCAGTGAAAAAATATCCTTGAAGTGGTGGCCACTGACACGCAAAATCGGGAAGTCCCTATCGCTAGAATTGCTGTTACATCATGAAAACAAGACGAAATTTTAAAAAAAACATCCAAAAACGCTTCGCATTTTAGCGCTTGTTTGAGCTCAAAAAGCGGTTTAGTCGCTCAAAATGCTTCTCGCGAAGGAAAATGCCCTTTCCGCGTCAAACCAAAATGACTTGACCATGAACCATCTTCGGTTGCCCTTGCAACGTGCGTCTCTCCAAAACTTCTTAATAAAATCTACCAATCAGAGCGTGAGCAAGAGTCAATTTAGGTTATAAAATTTTTTTAACGCCAGATATACAGTGGATTTGTCCGTTAGCTCAATATGTAGTGTAGTGTTGAAACATACATCCCTTTGAAAGTTGAAAATTTTGGCTTACAAATTTTGTCTGTTTTAAGTGAGCGATTCACCCATATTTTTGGTCATTTTTGACAAATTATGCGCAAAATAATAAACCATGCCAAAACACACTTTTACTATTGTAGGAAAGTATTATCAATTTTAAATTCTGAATAAAGTCCTGTTTCTACCCATATTTTGCGTTTTTCTATAGACCGTTGTTCTTTGTGGTTTGTTTGGGTTCCCGTTTCCAGAGCAACGAAATTCAAAAGCCAATAAAAACTCCTGCCTTTTTTGCCGCTTCCAGGGTATGTTTTCTGGTTTCAAATATTACTACATGATAACCCTGTGTTTTATAAGATGTTTGGGACTGAGCTGGAGTATTAGAGGCCGCAAAGGATCAAGGGAACGCATTTCTCAATTCACTCTAGCCTGAATTTCAGCCGTCTTTTCTTCCTACAACGTTGGAGTGTAGGAAGAAAAGACGGCTGAAATTCAGGCTAAATTCACTCGAACAAAGCTCGAATATTTTCACATCTAGAACACAAATTTGTCAAATTTATATCCATCTAAGAAGCTCTTTATAAGGCAGTTTACAATGCCTAAAGGCAAGAGAGAAGGTTCTAAGGTAAGAACAAATCGTAAAACAAAGAAAAATAAACGTTTAAGGGGCAATTCCAGGCGAAAGAGTCGAGCATTTCCAAGGCAAAAAGCGACCACGAGTTAGGCAAAGATGGCGAGCAATGTGCCGCGTCCTCGAGTGATTTACCTGCCAACAATTCGACTCTGTTTGATGAGCACGGACCTATATCTGCCTCTGCAAGGAAAGTAAGGCTTGTGGATAATGATTCCGACACGGTAGCGTCGACACACACTCCAAGAGCGACAAGCCATATTACGATGACTCGGAAATTGGCTACCGAATTGTATATTTATCGAACTTTAGACGAGCAATGGAGCTAATGCACAAGTGCAAAAAGGGAAAAATTAACATTGTGGAAGACAGTGAGAAACGGGCTGGTTTATGCAGTTCAGTTAATTTCTTGTGTTCTGCTTGTAAACACCGTGTTTACATGGACACATCAAAGAAAGTCAAAGACAGGGCAGCATCATTTGACATAAACAGGAGGGCTACGTACGCTATGGGAGAGATCGGGCTTGGCCGTGAGTCACTTTCAACAATCTGTGAAATAATAAATATGGCAGGCCCTGTAAGTAGAAGTACATACCAAAAGCACAATGCTTCTATACAGTGTATACAGTCAATGGCTAGGGCAAGTGATGTCTATCAGAAGGCAAGAAAGAAAATAAGACAGGCTAAACTGCGAGGAGGAGAACTTGAAAACCCGCGAGGGTGTAACATATGAAGTTTGTCTTTATCACAAAAGAGAAAACCAGGAAAGAAAACTGTCAATTGACAAAGTAGCAAAAACTATTTCACTGCAAACTTTGGGATTTTTTTATGCTGCATAACTGTAAAAAGTGGTCTTCAAATTTAAGAGCGCTCGTCTGTAAATATCGACCAACTCGCGAAATTCAAAAATTCATCTATCTCTACCTCTAGTTGATCTTTAACTTCTGTGGTAATTTTAGTTCGATCAGATAAATATTTTAGGAGAATTTGAGTTTTTCTCAAAATGTGCATTTTTTACACCTGCCCGCAGCCCCACCCCACTACCTCGCTCGCATTTGATTCAAATTGCTTGAAATTCACATCAGAGACTGTTCTTATGTTCTCCCTTGCCCCTATGAGAGGGTTTTGGCATACATTGTTTCGTTCACAAGTTACAGATAAATTAGATTTTTGTATCTTTATATGCCGTTACCATGGAAACCATGATTACAATGTCAAAACTCTTGTCTAATGAGCACAAAAAAGAAAAAAAGTTGGTGGGGGGCAGCTTTCATGTGGTAAAAAATATGACCAAGCAAGTGCCAATTTCCAAAATTATATACAATAAGCTTTTGAGAAAGATATATATTTATATATATTTCAACAAAATATGAAAGACACAATCTGATCAAAGTGTTGTCAATTTTGCAAAAAAAAAATTGGTGCAGAGAGACGGTCATGTTGATGAAAAGATACTTTCTTCAACCCCAAATAGTTATTTTAGGGGAGATTGTGGATGTAGACCTCATCCACAATGTAGAATGATGTAGATCATTCCATGCCTGAGGAATATTTGTTAAATAGATAATAAACAAGAATGTTATATCATAATTGCAGAGGGCCTGTGATGTTGATGAGAAGATAGAGGACTTTATTCAACCCTATGGTTATTTTAGGGAAGATTATGTAGCCTGCGTAGCCGGCTCTGTTTGTTTTCGAGAGGAGTCGTTTTCTGAGACAGATTCCAGGCGCGCACGAAATCGAGGCGTCCTGGATACAGAGCCTGCCTCGAACCCCCCGATTTTTTCGTATTCTACTGCCAGAAAATGGCAGTAGAATGTGATTGGTCGAGACACCTAATTCACACTCTATCTGTCAATCAATGTGGTCCGTCTTGCATGCCTATAGCGCCCTGCTAGCATTCCAAACAGGGCAATATCACTCCTCTACGACAAATTTATTTCTTAGGTAGGGGTCGCACTAGGCGAATTTATATTACACAACTCTTGAATCTGTCAACAAGGCGCGAAATCCTAGTGCGACCCCAATCTGCCAAAATTTGGAAGTGTTCTAAATTTTAGGCAAGGCTCCGAAAACTTCAAAGAAGCCGATGGGCTGCCTCAGAGCACCCCAAAATTTAGAAAAGCAAACAAATCCTTTGTTCTAGAAGTCGATCTGTCAATTTGACTTGTAACATGATGAAGCGCGAGCACTGTTTTAATGGGCATCAAGTTTAATCTTCCACTAGTTGCGTTAGTATTCTTGCTAGAATGGCGGGGCAATACCCTTTTGGTTATCAAGGCTATACTGACTTTCCAGAACAACACCAAAGCTTTCCCAACCTGGGCTTTCAACAATACAACAGTGGGATGTTTCAAGGTCATCAAGGGCCATTCCAGGGGCATTCAGGGCAGGTAACGGAGCTGGGCCACAATCACATGTTCCTGTTAATTTTACGCAGTCGTTGTCCACGCGTTCGACATCCCCTTCTCTCTCGGCGCGTTCAGTTTCGCCTGCGCTCTCAGCTTCAAGCGCATGCTCGGATTCAGCAGGAGCATCCAAGAAGAAGGGCAAAACAACGACAACGAAGGACACTAAGAAGTACGATACCTGGTCTCAACAAGAGATTAAAGTCCTGGTTCAATTATGGGCCGAGTACCACGATAGACTCGAAAGCAGAGAATCGCGGACCGCGTGGCAAATGCTCTGCGAAGAGCTAAATGAAAGAGAGGGCTGTAACAAAGTGGTGGACAAATGCAAGAAAAAAATGACATATCTTATCGATAAGTATAAAAGTGCAAAAGAGTGGAATAAGAAGCAAAGTGGTGGAGGGAAGAAAACAAGCAACTTCTATGAGGAGATAGATCAAGTCCTTGGTTGTCGGGACAGTGTGACTCTGCAGCATGTTTCGGAGGCGGGATCCTCAGGCTGCAGTCAAGGCGATAGTTTAAATACCTCGACCAGCTCTACCAGTCGTTGCGAGGATAATAAAACAAACCATGGAGGCCAAACTAGCAGCGCCAAAAAGAAGCAGCAACGCAAAGACAGGAAATCGAGAAAGCGCTCTCTAGAGGAGGAGGACGACGAGGGGACAGAGTTTGGAGAAAGCATGAAATGTTTTCGGGAAAGCAGCAAGAAAATGAGTGATTTCATGGACAGTTTTGCTGCAGCGCAACAGCAACAGACTGCAATGATGGGGCAGTTTATGGGGGCTTTGACACAATTCATGACCAGCAAAGGAACCAAGGACCAAGGACAATAAATAACAAAACTTTGTTGTATATAATGTAAAGAAACGTATTTACACGAACAATAATACTAGTATTTTGCGATCTATACATCGCACGGACTTGGCTAGTTAGGTAGTAGGTGCACGCAGTTTATATCGATAGAGTTACTGTTTTTGTTTTTATTTCTTGCAAAGGGCCGTGTGCCGGAGTCTAGTAAATATAATCTTTTAAAATATCCCGTATTGCTTCTCCGTCATTTACAACATCATCATCATCATCATCGCTGTCGCTTTCATCGTCGTCGTTATTATTATTACCTGGCCCACAGTCATCCCAGAGATCACCCATTCTTATACAAAAATTGTGAAGTATTGCACATGCTATAGAAATTTTAACTGAAAACGCGATATCACTGTCGAGGCGCTTGGACAAAATCCTCCACCGAGATTTTAAACACCCAAAGGCGCATTCTACTTTCACCCTTGCTTTTGAAAGCTGTTTATTAAATTTTATCTCTTGTCGATTTCTTGTGGCTTCGGGGAATGGTTTAAGTAGCCATGGCGATATAGGATAGGCACTATCACCTACCAAATACGGACCAATATCATCACCATTTATATCCACTACAGGGACAGTCAAAACATCCCTTGCTTCGGCTCTGTTATACAATGTACTGTTACGCAAAAGTCTAGCATCGTGTAAACTGCCGGGATAGCCAGCAGAAAAATCTAGAAATAGCAGGTTTCCATCTGCCACTGCCTGAATTCCGAAATCATACTGCTGATACCGGCTAAAGTAGTCAAAAGCACTCTCTCGGGGCGCATTTATACGAATGTGTGTACCATCGATAGCTCCTACTATGTTTGGGAGGTCAGAAAGTTCTTCAAATGTCGCAATACTTTCCTCGGTTTCCTCTTGCGTTTCAGGAAAATGTATATAATCGTCCTTTATTTCCAATAACGCTTCGACTACATCTTGGACCGCCTCGACAACTGTACTTTTACCAACGTTCAGAGATGGGCCGATACTCACATAAGAGTTCCCATGGGCAAAGCGATGTATTGCTATTGCTAAAACCTTTTCAGGCGTAATACAACGCCGAAAACGTGTATCTTCCCTTTGAATACGATGTCCTAAAATCCTAACCAGTGCTTGGAATGTATCCCTGTCCATACGAAGTTGTTGTCTGAACTTTGTTTCGGGAATACGGCGATTATAATAATCGATTTCAAACCATGATTCATCAGGACGCGCGTGAATCCAAGCCCATGGGCCAAAACGCAATCGACGCCGATACTGCCTCAAATGCCGTCTACGTATTGCTAAAATAAACCTTGCTTGAGCCTGCTGGTAATGTATGAGCATCAGCATAAAAACACCAAGTTGTTGTGCTAACTGGAACTGATAGTTCAAGAGAAAACCTACAGCAAGTAATAACATTTCGATGTCCATCTTTGCCGCGTAAAAGCAATCACGCGCGAATGGCCCGGTAATAATAAACAAGGTTATATGATACACAGCCAGCGTGCAGTTTGATTGACAAGTAAAAGCAAACTAAAAAAATCCGGAAGTCTAGTGCGACCGTAGCAAAAAATTGGAAGCAGCCTAAATATTCGGACTTTCAATTTTTTTACTACCGCAAACATAAACAAATCTCTCCTAATGCGACCCCTACCTTAGTGTAGGAAGTTCATCTGCAGGTTTATTCCTGGCTTTACCGCACGGCGGAGGTTCGTGAAGATTGACTAGAATTTCGATCTGGAGTTTCGAGACATCAGGGGCCAGAGTTTTAAATCTGACTTCGATCGATACAAACTTTCTGTTCGCGATGATTAGACCTTTGAGTTCTTTAAATAGATCGTCGGCTCTCTTGATTTTCCTCCTACTAGGTCTGCAAACTTTAGACGAAAATCTATCGCCTGTTTTTTGAGGAAATCCGATGTCTTTGCAGACAGCGGAAAGATTCTCTCCCTGCAATTCCTTGCAACTGATGCATAGTTGGTGCGTGATTTTATGCGTCTTTAAGCATTTACAGAGCCTACAATGGTTTATTTGGAGCGTCTGGGCTTTCGCCGCGAAACATAGTGCAGAAAACTACATTCTCGATGTGACCTTCTCTACATGTGTTTGTTTACATCTTGGCGGAAATGCGAACCTATGTACTTCCGCTTCATTGTTATTGGTCCATACAACAAAAAAGTGACATTGATTGACATTGACAAATATCAGTCTCCCTGTAATTCGAGTAGCTGTTTAATATGGGGCGTTCGTAAAATCCAGACAGCCTCACGGCTGGCTCTCGTGCTGTCGCACTCGGCTCCGGACCGGACTTCGCGCGGAAGACCGTTCCTCGAAAACACCCGAGAGCAAGCTACGCTGGCTAAGATTATGCAGATGTCAACCTCATCCACATTGTCGTGGAGCGTATAGGATTATCTGTACGTTGATATGTTCTATCAATCTTCTGCACTTCTATCATGTTGTTAATATCAGCTACACATACCGTAAACAAATCCTAGCATTTCTCGAACAGAGTCAGCTCCCTGTCAGCTCCCATTCAATATGTAATGCCTAAAGGCTCTGTCATTAGTCACGGCTACTCTTTCAGATCTAGTAGTCACCCCACAGATGTGGTACAAGATTTTGTATTTTGTATGATATTGTAACTGTTCGCTCCAATGTTAGATTTATTACTTTATAGTAATGAATGACCACCAATGTAATTCAGTTATATCTGCAAAAGAGAAAAATTAAACATAGATTTCAGCTTTTTGTGAGAAAAAGCTTCAGTATATCAGAGTTTAGCATCCTTTGTCATGATTTTCTGTGATTCTTGCTTTTCACGTGGCTTTCTATTTATGAATTTCCGCCGTGTTGGTGTATATCGTGTTATCGTATGTAGGCCATTACTAGATATTTCTTCTTGTAATTTTGCGAAGCTAACATGGATTCTTCCGATTGTATAAAGCCAAAGGTGACCTAGAAATTCTCAGGCAAGGTATTCGTGCGCTATCTGCGTACAAAAAGGGCCTGAAACTCGAAAATTCAGCGACATTATTTGCAGAAAATAGCTGTGCTTGAAGTCGGCCCAGCTTGTATACCAAGTGAGAAACTGAGCAGGGAATGCTTGAATGAATGCTTCCAAGTGTTGCTTTTAAATGTGCGTTTGGGGCCGGGGTACTATAATTCTAAGATTGAACTAATAATCTCAGGTAACCCACGCCTAGATATATATATGTAAAAAAAAAAACATGTAAAGAATACGGAGGAATAAAGTAATAAAGCTTTAAATGATAAAAAAAAAAGGGAATGCTTGCCTCCCATAGAAATTTCTGATCTACTGGGGTATCCAGACAAGCCATTATACGAAACAACTGTTCAAGGGATACAATAGTTTGACAGCTTACAAAAATATGGTGTCCGGATTCGTAATCACGTCAGAGGAAGAATCATTAGTGTCAAGTATGTTGTGGTACTCACAAACTTGAGGAGCACTCGCCTGCAAACATTAGGATTATAACTCAACCTGACGGACCAATCCTTTCCGCCAATTACGTATGGTGTAAAGCGAGTTTGGACGAAACACGCAGTCATGTAGCGAGCGTTATGTTTCATGTCGAAGCGTGGATCCTGATTCACGGAAAGTTATACAAGTGTAAAATGCTCGTGGCTTCCTCCAACTTATGTTAATGAAATTACTTATACACAGGTACAGGGCATTGACTTCACTTCTGCTAGAAAGCTCAAAGAAAATCGATAAAGTCAATAAAATCCATAAAATCGATGAGCTGACTCCAGCTCCCAGCAATGACGTTGCTGCTTCTCGCCCCTCAGAGGAATTACCTTGTCTCCACAAGAAACTGAATCAGTGTCAAATAAAGCCAGTGGCACTGAGTTATAAAAAACAACTTGTTACCCAGACCTGTTGAAAGTAAATACCAAAGGCTTGGATGCAAGCACGAAGATGATAAAGCTATCATGAGAGTATGGCACCCAATCATGTATAAAAGCTTATCATGAGAGTATGGCACCCAATCATGTCAACTTTGAGATTCAGAGGTATGGAATTTTCATCAACCAGCAACATCCTTATCTTCTTGCTGCGGTTTGTGGTGTGCAGAAATCTGTGATTGGCTGATAAGGGTACCCGGGTATCGAGGGTATCGAACCAATCAGGGTTGAGCTGGTCCATGTGCATTGGGGAGTTTTATTCAGTCGCTTGATTCTAGATCTTTGATCTCTGAGCGTTTCAGTTTCATACCGAATTACAGTCCATATAGAATGGACTGCGATATGGTAAGTCATTGACTTTTGATATTTGCAACAACTGAAATGAATAATTCAACTTCTAGGTTTCTGCTGTTGAACATGTCAAGCCCTTTGAACGGACGCCTGAGATTGATTCGCACTTTCTTTAGGCAAAGGACAGAATTTCGCTTATTCAAATAATAAAACATTTGGGAAAAGATACGTTCGTCGTAGGATTCCTTCCTACAAGTCTCCATTAAAATTGATAAAGAAATTAAAGGTTCGTAGTCTATTTCTCTGATTCAAGCGTTGCGTCGGTCGGCTCATTTAAAGGTTTTGAAGCTCAATTTAAGCTTAACTCAAACACTTATATTATAAATGCATGTCTTTAATTATTTGCCGAATGAACTTGGCAAAACGTTTCCTCGATAAGAGAGTTTGTGGCCTTCAAAGTATTTGCTTATTTTTCACCAGGTCAGCAAAGATCTAGGAATGGTAAGAAATGATATAAAATTCGTATGCCTAATGCACAAATGATTATAAAACACCATGAATGTAAACTGTAAAAATGTAATTCATTTTATAATGGCAGTGTCATTGCTATTGTAGCTACTTTAAAGAACAATCGTCCAGTCAAATGAAACCAAAGAAATCTGAGTTGGCCATTTCCCTCAGTATCTTCCCTTCTCAAATATTTTCAACAGAATAACAAAGACGGCCAGCAACAAACCAAACCACCCCACCTAATGGTGAGTTACAATTATTAAATTTTTGTACCATTTTTAATTCTTTGTGCCTTTCATATTGTAAGAGTGAATTGGATCACCACACAGCAACAGCATAAATTACTAGAGATCCAAGAACAGTAGTACTTGTATATTTTAAATTTCTCTCCCATATAGGAATCAAGAACACAACATCAAGAAACACTAAGGACTTTAAAATGTTCATCAGTCTACCCTACATTTAGCACTTTTTCAGCAGGCCAGGAAAGACCTAAGCCAGCTGGGGGGTTACCAGCCCACACGAAAAAAACGGGTATCTGATCTCTATCCGAATCTTATTTTCTATCTGAAACCTATTTAAAAATTCTTTCTGAAAACTATCTGAATCCTAACGAATTGGAACCTTTCGGATAGTCTTATCTAATGTCAATGCTATCTGAAATGTATCTAATGAAAAAGTGCACTTTGGTTCCAAAAGTCTTCATATTGATCATCTCCATGCAGTTTCTCTTCTTACGTTGTCATATGTTGTGTTTAGCAGGGTGAATAATTAGCACTTATTCTATTTCAATTGAGGTGCATAGTGGCAGAATATTTACCGAGAGCCGCAGGCTCGAGGTAAATATTCCTAAAGCCACTATCCACCGAAATTGAAATTGAAAAGTGTTTTAGTATATACCAGCAAGGCAACCTGCCGAATTTTCAGTCGGAAAACAATAAGAAAAGTTGTGTTAGCGTTTTAAAACTACGTGCGTGACAAAACTCACGCAAACTTTAAAGATGATTTGCATATAAGCACGTTTTTGGTCGATTTTGACAGCTCTAGAAAGTTTGCAAGCATTTACTTCGAAAAGCTGCGGAAAAAAGTGGACAATTCAAGGGATTTTCAACAAATTTGGACATGTAGCGAGCAATATATTGCATCATTTCAATTCAAGAAGGAATATAGCTGCAAATTGGAGAGCATTTGTAAGCAATTCGCCAAAAGTTTCCGAGATGAGAATTATTTGTCGGCAGCCACTCGTTGCACAAGTAGTTTGCTGGAAAAATGGAGTGAGCAAACACCGTAAACACTGGATATTTGAGGGAAAAACGATTTAGCAGGATAAAACAGCTACACGAAACCTTGTGAAAAGGCTTTATGGGGTTATCATTAGGCAAGAAGAAGGAAAACTAACTACTAACAGAAGTCTCCTTTGTGGCGGACAGTTCGCTCGGAAAAAACTACAAGAAAGTTGCCGATCAGTCGTTGCAAGACACAAACCATCCTCAGGTACTTTGAAAATGAGCTATTTCGACTGTATTTTCTCGACATATTGTAGATTATAGTTTTGATTTTTGTCAGATTAATAAATAAAGGGAAAATACATGGCTAAAATAAATTTTCATTTATGTTTTGCAAGCTTAAGTTTTTCAACTCGGGTTTCAGTGCAAGCGAGTTTTTCACAAACAACGCTCAGACGATTTGTGAGCTCATTAAATCCAGAGAGACCGATTTTGAGACAAAGAAATCTAATTTGTTACTTCTTTAGTTTGTTGACTGACTTTTCTTCACCACTACATGAAATTTGCTTGCCAACACAATATCTACTGTTTCGGAGGTAAATAATGTCTCAGATTCCGAGATTCTAAACCAATCAAAATGCTCGTTTTAGGAGGTTGCCGAGCTGGTATATACTAAAGTAAATTAATCAATGTTGATTTTAGGCTTGCTCTTGCACTTGTGTCACTATGATTCATACTAGCTTGTCTTGTACTAGTGCTTGCGTTCCTGTGAGAAACTGAAAGTGTGACAAGCTTTTTTGGTAATAAGGTGGCGTTAAAACAAACACACATCACAGTTTTCAATCCTACTTGACTCTACATTAGTTTAAGCAGCATTGGAATAATAGTGCTTTTTAACTTGAGTATCTTGCCTCCGCAGCTCTAAGCAGGATGAGGGGATTCAATAATGGGCGTCCATTGGCAGATGTCATGCAAAAAGAAACTATACCAATTCCAGGTGCATTAAAAAAGTTTTAACGTTTTAGGGGGTTTCATCTTGGTTTTTCACGATTGTTTGTTTGTTGGATAGTCACAGAAGCAAAACTACTGACAAAGTGAAAGACCTTGATTTTTGGCCAGCATTTCAGTCTGAATTACTGGAAAAGAATCATAAAAAGGTAGTTTGTAACCTAGGTTACAAGAGTTTGTTTGGATGCAGTTATATTTTTTAGGAACCTAAAAATAATGTCTGTTTCCTTTAGATGGAGGAAGTGATGGCATCGACAGGGGTTATTGGTACCCCCGACAGAAATTAGAAGCCCTTGGGTCATGCGCAAGTGCCCACTGCCAAAATGATTCACTGCTCCTTTACAAAATGATTCACTGCTCCTTTATATATTTTGAAGATCTCAAATTATAAGGGTGGTAGGATAATAGGCAATCAACACGTACTTAAATACTTCAATAATTTCATATACAGAGTGCAAATATTTGAAAACAAACATGGTCAGTAGACCGGAGCGTGATTGGCGAAGGAGAGGCATCGTAGAGGCTATCTGGGAAAGGGTGAAAGACCCGACCTAAATAAGAAGGGGGGCTCCAGTTCTCGCTATCGCACACGTGGGACCAGGCCCTCTCCTCCGTTCCTCAAACGACTGTCACTGTGACGATATACCGTCACGCGATGTCACTGATGAAGATAAGTCACTGATGAAGGTCGATGGTTTCGATTGAAACGCTTGTTTAAAGTAAGATCATAATTCCAGTATTAGATTGGAATTTCGTTTCACTTATCAGTTTGTGGATGATTGACAACATTCATTTTCAGTTTAGATTAATATTGATCTTTGCTTTTTCTTGTTTTATCGACTCTAAGGCCGTCGACACATGCGGTTATTCCGGACACTGAAGCAGCACCTGTAGGGTCCCTACAAGTACAAGATGGCAGGCCAGCCTAAGTCACATACAGAAGGTCAACAATTCAACTGACCCATCATTCCAGGACAGTCAAATACAAAGTAATTTACATACATTTTGTGATGAACTAGGATATGATAGAGGTAGATTATACCCTTTATCCGTTTTTATCCAGCTCTCAGGCTCAGACCGGCATGTTGATCCGGCTCAGACCGGCATGTAGTTTTAGTTTGTTCTCTGTTGTCTTTCTTAATTCATGCCGATCACCAGTTGAGGACGAAGGACGACAAACACAGTTCTGATTTTGTGCCACTCGTTCGTAAGGAGACTAAACGATGATTTGAATAAGCATTTTCACCACGGGACATTTCAAAATTTCAATTTGTCAAGCGGGATTCTTCACGGCATCGGCGAGAGGAACATTAACCAGTTAAAAATGAAGGACCTTGAGCGGATGAAGGAAAGCCACCCAGACATCGTAATACTGGAAATTGGAACTAATGACCTAGTAGGGCAAAGACCTGAAGTTGTGGGATCTAGCATCAAGGAGCTTGTAAATATCTTGCATGCCGATTATGGAGTCAAAATGATAGGAGTTTGTCTGACGATTCCTAAGCTGAACGATGTAAATTTTCGTAGAAAGGTGGACATTCTCAGTCAGTATTTAAGAGCAGTCATCGGTGCATTACCAAATGCTTTTTAACACCTTTAGTGTTAAAAGGGATGGGGTGTCATTCAGTGTCATTAAGGGATGGGGTGCACCTTCATAGAAGAGGACAATATTTATTATATCGTAGCTACATGAGTGGAAGATTTTGCAAGCGTTAAGGCACCTGTAGAGTTTTTTTTTTTACTAAACTATTTTTTAAAGTTAATTTAATTGTAAGATACATATAGAGATCACAGAAAAACATATTTACACCTACAAAACAAAAATATATATAAAGCCAGTGCAACACGAGGGAGTCGCATGAAGGAGTCGACTCACTCAGTGTTCAAAAAAAAATACCCAATTTGGACAAGTGCTGCGATATTTTGTCTTGACTTGTAGCACTTCTCCGTTCGAGAATAGGTTAATAGAAGTTATCGAGAATTTCTCCTCTTTCTCATCTTTACAGCTAAACACCGCTAATCGGAAATCGGGTGGCTTCTTGCAAAGGATAAAAAGTGTAATGATAAGGAGCACAAATTTAAATGGGCAGAGTTCGAGGTCAAGGGAATAAAAATACTAGGGAAATATTTCTCTTATAACCAGGGTTTTAAAAAAGTAATAATTTAGACAGGCCTATGGAAAATTTTCAGACTGTTCTTTCAATTTTGAGAGCGCGAAATCTCACTTTGTATGGTAAGATAGTTAAGGCTTTAGCGATTTCTAAACTTCAAGTTGTTTACTCTCAACTCTGCGTACCGGATGCTTGCATTAACCATGTTCAGAGTATAATTAGCAAATTCATATGCAATGGAAGAGAAACAAAAATTAAACATGGGACGTTAGTGGGAAATTATGATAAGGGCGGCCTTAGATCTGTAGATTTTAGAAGTAAATCAAAAGCTCAAAGGGATGATTTGGATGAAAAAGTGGCTTAGTAAGTAAAGGAAAGATTCGAAAATTGTTGCGATCGAGCGTTAGCGAGATAATCTTCCCGAAGGCCATGCAATAATCCAAATGGACTTCGCCGAAAACTATACACGCCAGCATGTTCAGGAAGTCCAATCAGCACACTGGAACGCCCCATCTACCCTGCACCCGACAGTTGTCTACTACAAAACAGCCGACAGTGAACTTACGCATAGTAGCATCATTTATATCTCACAAGTGTTGGACCACAACAGCAGTACAGTATATGCGATTTTGAAGAAGCTTGTGCCTGAGGTACAAAATATAGTGCCTAACCTCAAGCACATCCATTTCTATACTGACAGTCCAACATCCCAATATAGAAATAAGACTATATTCTATATTGTAGCCAACCACATGCAAGAATTTAATACAAGCGCTTCTTGGAATTAATTTAAAGCTGGGCACGGTAAGGGTCCATGTGATGGAATTGGAGGCACAGCGAAGCGAATGGCAGATGAAGCCGTCAGGCAAGAAAAGCTCAAAATCGATGACGCCGATGATTTCTTTGCTTTGGCGAAGAAATACCAGTCCACCAACAGTATTGCGTATAGGTTCGTCTCACAAAGTGAATGAGCCCTAGCAAAGGATGAAATCAGCTCATTTGGGGAGAGGTGAGCGTAAGAGAAACATCTTGTTTCTGCCAGAACTGTTTCACGTCTGGGGAGTTCAACGATGAGTCAAGTTGCGACTGGAAAAAAACACAAACTAAAGAGACTCCCAAGTGATACCATAGCACCAAAGGCCGGGGATTATGTAGCTGCAGTTTATGATAAACATTGGTATTTGGGGAAAGTTCTTGCCATAGATGTCCATGACAGCACCGTGGAGGTGGATTTCCTGTAGTCCTTAGTCACAAAAGCAGGGAAGCAGTTTAAGTGGCCCCGAAACAAGGATGTCATATGGATCAGGAATCGAAATGTTCTGGCCATCATACAAGCTCCAGTCCCGTCTGGAAGATCGCAAAGGTTGCTCTCCATCGATGAGGCAACAGAAGCCGTGATCGAAAGTCTCCTCAAGTTGTTTGAAGACGGATCGAAATGATTTTGATACTGATATCAGGATCATACATACTACGTAACCTCCGTTGCCAAAAGTGTTACAGCCATAAATGAGCAGTGAGAATACCTCTTGCATAATATTTCGTACAGACCGTTACAGTTAATTAGTCCCATACAGTAAATAACGGACACGAAGAAAATATACACAAATCCTTTGATATGTTTAACATACATGCAATATAAAGTTTCCGTTAAATTATTCATTAGTGATTGAAACAAACATAAACATTTCACATACCAAGAAAGCTTTTGTTATCTAAGAAACAAGTATAACTTCATTTCCTGTGAGGTTGTATTGCACACACGTTTAGGTAGTAATATAAATAAAGGTTAGTTTTGTTAGTAAAAGGAGGAGAAGAGGAAGAACACGATGAGAGAGGGACGCGGTAGAGAGGATCGGGGTTACCTTGGGCTTGTCCCTTGGAGGCCTACTGTTCAGTATGTATTTGATTCTCGTGGTCTCGTAGGTATGATTTTGGTTGTTTAACTTCTAGTATATGGGATTAGTCTATCAGCATCGAGTTTTCTAGTTTCTTTGAATTTGTCTTGTCAGTTTTGGTTAAGCTTATAACACTATTTTTGTAAACGTTGTTTTTCATATAATATATTTTCAATAAATTCACTCTCATCCACAACGATCGCCCACCGCAATGGAAGGGAAAATGGGTACCCTCGGGAAAGTTTGCTTCGCGACAAAAAAAAAAGCCCGCGGGGGGAGATCGTTTATGTTGATTTCGCCTCGTAGTTGTAAAAATAGCGTCCGGAGGCGGTGAGAAAAGAAAACCAGTGAAATACGATTTACTACGATTCCTATTGCAAGTACTGAGTACCTGTTAAACTATACAACTTACATAGACAATAATTTCATTCCCTTGTCACTTTGCCAACGAAGACCTCCCATACAATCAAGAAACAGACGTTTTCACAAGAAATGGAAATTTATCTCCTGTACTGCGGCAATGAAGCACTTGAAACTGTTACGCAAAGAAAGCCGGAACAAGATAAACCTTTTATCACAGGAACTGATCTACCACAAGGACATGTTGCAACAATCCTGTTCAGCAGACGTTTTTTTCGATTCTATGGATTAGATTCTATGGCTTTATCTCTAAAATCTGTTCTAGAGAATAGACGTAATAGGAAAAACTTTCGCAACAATTTACCAACTAATAATAACTCACACGATAATCACAATAACCAGTCAATCACCACCAATGGCACTAATGAGCAATCCCAGCACGCAATTGTCTTCCCTACACCACCACGTAACTCTCCACGTAGAAGACGTAGACGCTGCCGAAATAACGCCACCCTACATCTCGATCAATCTTCTGTAATCAACCTTTCTCAAACTCCTTTGTCATCTGAAGAAATCACCGTTCTAGCTCGCCGTTTAACCTTTTGCCCCACTCCTCATAGCATTAATTGGTCTGAACTTAACGCTGACATCTACGACTTTCAACGCCTCATGCGACTAGCTGAATACTTTTATGATGACGATGATTCTACTAATAATAATGCAGCGACCCTGCATAATAACCCATTTTATGTTAAAAGCACTTGGACACCGCCTATGGACAGAGCTCGCTCACTTAATACTTTCCTTAATGCTGTCTGCCTCAATGTTGCCAATTTACCACGCAATAAAACTAAAGACAATTTGACCATTGCAGAACGCAACGCAATACAAGAACTTAGACAACGACAGGACATAATAATTAAACCGGCAGACAAAGGGTCAGGAACAGTTGTGATGGACAGAGAGTGGTACATCGACGAATGTAACAGACAACTAAACAATACCAAGTTTTACACCAAAGACGAAGACATAGCAAATCAAATACAGAAACGTGTTACTACCTACATTAAGGGAATGCACAATGACGGTTACATAAACGCAAAAACCAAGCAATATCTTCTCCCCAAGGATGCTAAAGCCGGCCGTTTCTACATTCTTCCGAAAGTTCACAAAGCTGGCAATCCTGGACGCCCTATAGTGTCATCTAACTCTCACCCCACCAAACACATTTCAGAATTTGTAGACTTTCATCTCAAACTACTAGTTAGTAATCTCAATTCATATGTAAAAGACACTAATCATTTTCTGAACATTCTTCTCGCTCTCGGAAATCTACCAGCTAACACTCTGCTTGTAACACTAGACGTTTCATCACTCTATACTAACATTCCTCATAATGATGGCATCAACGCCTGCTATCACTTTCTCCGTAACCAAGCTCACAGTAACGTACCTGCAGGCACCATCTGTGACCTTATCCGCATGATTCTTCAAATGAATAATTTTTCTTTTAATGATCAACACTATCTCCAGGTTCATGGGACTGCCATGGGTACCAGAATGGCGTCTTCTTTTGCTAATCTTTTTCTTGGCCCTTATAAACCACACAAACAGTTAAGATACATCGACGATATTTTTGTTATTTAGACAGAGGGGCCAAATAATCTCCAAATATTCATCGATTATCTCAACGACATACATCCAATCATAACATTCACAAGCATACACTCAGATACTTGCGTTCCTTTCCTAGATGTGAATGTTTTACTTAATAATGGTGTAATTAATACTGGCCTTTATTCTAAACCCACTGACAAACACCAACACCTTCTTTACTCGTCTTGTCACCCTTCTCACACGAAAAAAGCTATTCCCTACAGCCTAGCTTCGTCTTCGCTGCATTTGCTCCACCGATGAAACTTTTAATAACAGGTGTGATGAACTCATTGGATACCTCCTTAAACGTGGCTATAAACATCCTTTCCTTCTTAGGCAAATTAACCGTGCCGCTAATGTTTCCCGTACTGATGCTTTACGCCCACATTATAATACTAGAAATACTTGTAAACGCGTTCCTTTCGTATAAACTTATAATCCTACATTTCCTGTAATAAAGAAACATTTCAATCTTCTTCTTTCCTCGGACCGTTTTAAAAAGGTATTTAAAGAGCCTCCTATTGTAGCCTTTCGTCGCTCTCCTAACCTCCGTGACATTCTCGTCAAAGCAAAACCACCTTCGACCTCTAACGCAAATATGCTCCCCCAGGCTCCTATAAGTGTGGCAGTAACTGCAAAACTTGCGACTACATTGTTGACGGTCTACCTTCTTACACTTTTTTCTCCACCGGTGAAACGCGTCCGTTAATTTCACATATTACATGCGACACTAAAAACGTGATTTATATGGTACAATGCAACTGTTGTAATCTTCAGTACATCGGATAAACTAAACGCCAACTTAGAGCTCGCTTTAACGATTACCGCTGCCCAGTAGATAACCCTGAATCACGATCAAAACCTACCCACGTTTCAAAACATTTTCTTCACTCACCTAATCACTCTGCTTCCGATATGCAACTTATCCCTCTTGAGAAATATACTTTCCAGCCGTGATTCCGTCCGAAAAGCAAGAGAAGCAAATTTAATAATACGTGCCAGAACTTTAGAACCTCGTGGTCTCAACAAACGAGATGAGACTTGATCTGTATTTTCATTATGCCCTTTTGTTTTGTTTTGTTTTTTTATATATATTAATGTACATATTTTAATCTAGTTTATCCGTAAGCCATGTCATAAGGTTCATATTTCAGATAGTATATATAGTGAGAACATGCCAATTTGTATTCACAATACCCGGAGAAGGCTGGTTTGGCCAGCCGAAATATTGTATAAAACTATAATCTCTACGTTGTGTCGACCTTTTCTGAAAAATGTTTACAAAGGCTTAGTGAGGCAAGTCAAGGCGAAGAAATTGAGTATAGAAGACAAAAAAGCAGAGGTTTCGAAACTGAAGGCGGATTTCGAGAATTTGAAAATTCGTCCAGAGTCAGGTGTCAAAGAAGTACGCTCTCAATGCGGAAGGAGACCACGCTTCGGGACCATTCCTTTGAATATCTTCGGACTGTTATACGAACGTCAGGAGGAACGAAACGGAAAGGTAGCCTTTAGGTGTTTTCCTAACGCTTGCGTAGCGAGCCGACTAAACGACAGGTGCTAACATCACACTTAAGCTTATTTACTGAAGGATCCAATCAGGTATTGTTTATGCCTAATCAAGGTATGTGACGTTTTTCTTTGTTACGTTTTCCTTTGTGTAAAATCACTTTTTCCCGCTTCGTCCATAAGTTGTAATTTAAATCAGTTCCTTTAAGCTTCCGCGTTTATGTAATTTTCTTTAGGCGTCTTTCGCTGGCCTTTGGTTCCCTACGATTTGTAAGTATAAGACGATTTTCTACCTATTTTTGTCATTTGACCTACACTAACGTATGTAAACACTTTCCTGTCTTTTGTTATCCTAGTAAACCATTAAGCAATCAGAGTAAAAATGCATTTAATCTATGGGATCACAAAATCATATATTTACACAGGGCCCGTGGTTTGATGCGGGATTTTTTCTGAAATTATGCGCGATTTTTTCTGAAATTATGCGCTAAAAATACAGAATTATGCGCTAAAAATACGAAATTATGCGGGATTGCACAATATTTTTTCGTAGTGCTGTAACGTATTTTGCTGTTTTAGCTGTTTTGTTGCATGGATGTAGCTGCTAATTGACTTTAACAACTCTTGTTTGTTTATAAAATGCTTTGCGATGAGTTCCAATAGCTTCGCTTTACTAACGTAATGCCACGCTACGTTTTCTTTCAGGTAGACGTATGTTTCACTTGTAATAAAGCTTATTCTTACAAAAAAAAGCGTTACCTTTTTCATATCACAATGATCGTAGCAACGCACTCCTATTAAACCATGAACTGAACGGTCATGAGAGTTCCACATGTAGACTATCGGAGCTATCGTTACGATCTCTCGTGATCACAAAAACATCGTCGCGCTTGTTTGCCGTCATTCTGCGCGTAATTCTCAAATTTAATCCCGATTGCAAGAGCGATCTACACTATCGTCGGAAGTAGTGTAAGAGCTTTTATGAAACCGGAAACGTGGGAAACGCGTTCCACATTTCTGTCGTAAAAAATCCATGCAAAAGCGTAAAGTGATGTGATCAATGTGAACTGCATAAAGTCGACTGTGTTTATCGCGTTAAGCGTCCTCTCCCGCTTGTTTTTACTTTGCTAAATATCCAAAGCGCAAACATGTGTTTGAGTATATAATGCTCAGCTGGAAATATTAGTTATTTGGCCAATTTTTAACTAGGTACGTTTTATTTCTTGACAACATCAGTTCCCAGCTCAACGTGATTAGCATAGAACGCCTTGTTGTTTTTTTCATTTCTATCGAGTTGTTTTGACGTTGGACAGACGATTTTAGAAGAAATGTATCACTTTTGTGGGAAAAAATAGGAAAGAAAGTTTGAAATTTACCAAGTAATGATGCCTTTTAACTGATTTTCACAAAATTTTGGGAAATTATGCGCGATTATGCGGGATTTGGCGGATTATGCGCATTATGCGGAGAAATGCGCATTATGCGGAGAAAGCCGAATTATGCGTTTCCGCACCAGCGCATCAAACCACGGGCCCTGTTTACACTCCAGCAAAAACATGCGTTATAAAATGAAACAAGCACTAGAACTCAAGCTTAACACTATGAAACAGGCAGTAGCCAAGCGATTATTTTAAATTAACTCGAGCAACGAATGTTTGTTTGTTTGACAGTAAAGCCATCACATGTCCAGTTCAATTTGAACTTGAAGGTTTGTCGGAAATCGTGGAAGTCAGCAAATCCTCTCTTATTAAAACAGAAGATTTGATCCAGATCTTGCACAAAAAACATCCAGCCTCGAGACATATTGACAGGAGGAAGATACTGACCACCGTCTCAGAGGTTTACAACAAGAAGGTGGAAAGGAGAGGCAAAAAGAAAGAGTGAGTTAAAAATGAGTTTACTTCTTTTGCAAAATAAACACTCTAGACAGTCAATCATAGTTGGTAGTAAAGGGGACTACGTTTTAACTATGCTGTCATGTAATAAAATGCTTCAATTGATTTGTATATTCGTTTGAAATTCACAGGGGTTATTACTCAGAACTTGCCTTCACGGTCCAGTCGCATGAGGTATTATCTGGGTTTTCATTTAAGTTTCGTCCTTGTAAAAAACTACAGTTAGTTGGAACCAGTCGCTCCTAGACTGGAGATCAGTGACTTGTTCCTTTGTAGAGTGAACTACCACCTGGAGTATGGCCCTACTGTCCGGCATTTATTTACTAATGTTTATCCAGGAAAGCCCCTTGAGCTAAACACAGAATCCTTTTAAAAGCCCTGGCTAACCTAGGACACATGTATCCTGCAACATTGCAGCCGGACAAATGTTTCCTTCGTGTTTCTCTGTTTATCATCATCAGTTTTCCAAGTTTGAAAACAGTTCAGCCTGGTAAGAAATCAAAAATACCATTTTGCAATCCAATTCCATCCACTCTATACCACGCAAAAATACTCCAAATTCAGATGAAATGATTTTTAACAAACGTAGTCGATTATTTTTTTAAGTTGACTGAAACACAATTTATATTACATGTACCTTCATAAAATCATTAGTACTTGCCAGTACTTGCTATCAACAACCACAAAATTCCAATCCCACCAATATTTGGGAATATCTCATCAAAATGATTAAAATGATTAAAGCTGGGTGCTTTAATTTGACTCTTCCAGACGTTGCTCAAGAAACCAATTTTTGTATTTTGGGGTACACAAGCAGCATGGAGACCTGCAGGCATGGGCCTGTAATAATGTACTGCATTGATGAGCTTAACATGTAGATGTAATAAATTCCTCATGCAGTATACTCGAAGCTGTGCTTGCAGCTTTTCAAAATTCTGCAGTTGATACAGCGATCAGCCTCTTGAACGGTAACACTATTGTTGCACTAAAAGAGACAGATAAGAACAGGTGCTAACAGACAATCTTCTGGATAGCATAATTTTAACCATAATATTAACATTTTAAAATGTCGAATTAAGTGTTAATGAACAAGCACTTCTGCATGGCAATAGCTTCTGATCACAGCACCTGTATAAGTACAAGAATTTAAAGCTGTACATTTTTCGTCAAAATTGTTATTAGTTGCCAATTAATTATAAATACATTTTATAGGTGTTTAAACTTTGCAATAGAGGTCTCTTCTTAAGGATAACGTGAACAATCAGTTTTACGTGTTCATCTGCTTGTTTTAACAGTGCCATCAGAGACCATGGATGTTTTAATTGATGATGAGGAGCAAAAGATGTTGAAGGAAAAGATTAAAGTCCTTAAAAAAAGCTGAATGAATTGCAAGACGCTGCAAGCCAAGTAATTGATTCCCAAAGTGAAGTCATCGAAATGTTAAAGGCACTGTGGGGCTCTAGGATGCTTGGGGGATCACTGACACTTACAGAAAGAAATGCAATCACCATCGAGGTGGTAAAATTTAATCTGGGTATTCGAACTGGGAATGTGACTGATATAGAAGAAGTCATAATTCCACTACTATTTTCTAAGCTACTTGAACGCTTAAAATCTGACTGTCCTACTATAACAAATACTCTAGAACAACTGATTTATCTCGCAGTGCCTTTTCAAGGACTTTTAAACAAAAATTAGCTTTCGTCACAAAAATGCAGGTTTTCACGCATTTATAAAAACAGCATGCATGGGTATCCTTTGTTTCAAAGATACCAAAAGTTGATAGTTTTTATTCAGGTTCCATTGTTTTTATTTTGCAATGTACACACTCAACATCTTGCAAATCTACCTTGTTCTGCGGACAAAATCTCCGCAAAACATACGGCGACAAAGAGCCATCAACACTTTGAAGAAGCTCGGACTTCCGTACAATCGCTTGGGAAACAAGGTTGCTCCAAATGTGCCACAAAAATACATATGCACGGGTATAGCTTTCCTGAGGCAAACTCTGCTACCATCTGCCCCAAGTCCCAGGTCAAGTCATATGAGCTCCCCAAAAGTGCGATTCAAGCGCATGAATAACCTCACCTCGCCAGTCTTCTCTTGCCAAGCGAACCGCAAGCAACATCACCTCATCTCATTTTTGTCAATCCTTTGAGTCTTACGTAACTATTACAGGATGTATAGTCACGCTGAACACCTTGCTGTTAATAACGTCTTGCCAGGCAGCAAACATGGCTTTCGTAGGTCTGTCTAATGAAACTCATCTAATTACAATACTTGACGACTGATTCTCCACCCTAAACAACTGCAGACGTGTTGATGCCATCTTGGTTGTTTTCGCTAAGGCGTTTGATAGCGTTTCCCAAGCCCTTGCCAAATTGTCACATCTCGGCATTTCGAGAAAACCACACAAATGGACTTCAAGTTTCCTGCATAATCGTAGCCAAAGTGTGCAAGTCTCTGGATCGCGTTCCAGCTGGGCTCCTGTCACATCCGGAGTTCCACAAGGGACTGTACTAGGACCTTCACTATTCATCATTTACATTAACGATATTGTATGCAGTACATGTTCAAATATTAGGCTCTTTGTTTCTTTATATTTATTTATTTATTTATTCAACTTCGCCAAGAATACATTCGACTGTTTTGGATCAAGCATTGGTGTTGCAGCATAGCACGCCAGAGGAAATCGCGACCCTCGGCAACAACAACTACTCAAAGCAAAGAAACAGGGTGCTGAATTGTTGCAGGATGAAGGTGCATTTAACAGGCACCTATGCCTCATTTTTTGGGAGGGTCTACTTGAAGGCATTAAGGATAAAGCAAGACACAAAAAGGATCAGGCGAAATCGTTTAGTGAATTAATAGAAGCAGCTCGGTATGGGGAGAAAGAGTATAAGTCTTCTCAGGCTGTGCGAAATGCCCCTGTTCATGTTATCAATGCTCAGGAGGCAAAAGATCAACCCCTGGCTTGGTTCCCTGATATAATATCAGCAGTAATGAGGGAAGTAAGGGATATCCTTAAGATCGAGGGTGGTGCACAAAGTAAACCACAGGGGGCCCAGTCAGACCAGTCCCTGCAGACCCAATACAGGTCCCCACCCCAGGCCATCCCAAACAAAAAGACATAGGAGGGTAAGGCTCACCAATCCCTGCAGCCACCGTACCAATGGCTCCCATCCCAGGTCATCCCGAATCAGCAATCACAGGAGGCCCAAAACTACCATTTCCAGCAACCCAAGTATCAGGTGTAAACCCACCTACCATTATCAGCAGCCACAGGGTACCCAGTCTTACCAGTATCAGCAACTGGTGTCTCCCCACCAGTCCATCCCAACTTTACCATCCCATCCCATCCCTATCAATTTCAGAAACCTCCGGAATAATGCCAGATAAACAGTGGATTTGTCCACTAGCTCAATATGTAGTGTAGTGTTGAAAGTTTAAAATGTTTGCTTACAAATTTTGTCTGTTTTAATTGCAGAGAGACGGTGATGTTGATAGCAGGCACTTTATTCAACCCCAAATAGTTATTTTAGGGGAGATTGTGGATGTAGACCTCATCCACATTGTCGTGGAGGGTAGGATTTCCTGTACGGTGACAGATTATCATATCATCGATGCCATCACGGCACCTATTTCTTGTTCCTACGTTTTCAATATTAGCTACACGCACGAAAAACAAATACTAGCATTTCTGCTAGGATTGTCAAGGGGCAGACCTTCCTTATGGCCAATAATCTCATTAATGAACTATCTTAGGTCTAACAATATATCTACAGTAGGTGATTAGTAAAATCCCACTTGCATCTTGACACTTTTAGCCCTCGGTAGTTACACGTTTCAACTCACTTATGTGTATCTGGTTAAACTTTGTAGCCAAACACTGTGTTTAGAAGCCTAAAAATTGCAAATTACTCAGATATTTTAAAAGACGGATTGTTTCGTATTTGAATGAAACAATAGGCCAATTTAAATATAATAAAATTCTAACTTGGATACGAGGCTGAGAGTAATAAAAAAAAACAATTATTCATTTTTCGATGGATTACTCCTGAGCCTTGGATTCGAGTAAGAATTTTTGTATTTCGAAATTGGTCTTTTATTCATCTTTCCTGATGACCACTGAGTCAGTAGCCCATTCACGCTTGTGACGCAGAGATCATTCCAGCTTAAGGAACAAACAAATTAAATATTCCTCAGACTTTAATCAACTCCATAGTTATTTTAGGGAAGATTATGCAGATGTCAACCTCATCCACATTGTTGTGGAGGGTATAGGATTGACTGTACGTTCTATCTACTATCTATTGCACTTCTAGCATTTCTCGAACAGAGTCAGCTCCCTGGCAGCTCCCATTAAATATGGGAGCTGCCAGATCGCTACAACGGAAATTCCAATCTCATAACCTGTACAAGTACAGGACATTGACGTCACTTCTGCTAGACCACTCATAGAAAATCGATTAAGTCAATAAAATCCATAAAATCGATGAGCTGACTCCAGCTTCCAGTAGCAATTATCTACAAGCAGAACACTGAGAGAATTTGGCAATGACGATGCTGCTTCTCGCCCCTCACAGAGGAGTTATCTTGTCTCTAAAAGAAACTGAACCAGTGTCAAATAAAGCCAGTGGCACTGAGTTTAGAACGCATTTATCCAGTACGCAGAACAGCTTGTGGTCACAAGTAGGGCTTTTCCAGTGGTGAAAGATTTTATGAGACGGAAAATCTCAATCTGTACTACCCTGAAAAAGTACATTGATGTGAAACTAGAAGTTTCAATGAAAAACATTGACCAAGTAGAAAAAGACACACGGCCCCAAGTTCTTCTCGACTGAGCAAGCACAAGGCCGATCCCGACTTCCTCTACGCGACCCAGCAGCTCGCAGCCTCGAGCGAGAGGTAGAAGTTACACTGCTTCTCAGATCCAATTATCCCTTCGCCGGCGATTCCCTTAGTTCAACCTCCGACAGGTCTCCCGAGCGCGGAACGTCGAACAACAGCGGGAGAAATTAGCCTTATAACTGTTAGTGCTCAAACTCAAGACGAACCTGCCGCTACATCTATCTGAGTTGGCGTATCCCCAATCCTTGGCAGCCACCAACTCATCCAACAGGGTCAATGGAAAAAGAACTGCTGATTATAAATGCCTCGAGGTACACCTGGAAGAGCGTTCGCGGGTTTTACGGCGCCATAGCTCGGCAAGTCGAATTGTGCCGTCTGGAATTTTCCGATTCTAACGGTATCCGGATGTCGCAACTACTTATTTTACGCATTCAGATCTTCGCGCCTCACATCAGCCACAATCGCGAGCGGATAATAAGAGAACTTGTTGACAATGGAACTACACTGGATCGTGTCCTTGTGACGCCGCCACTGCAGCCTACTCCTGTAATCATAAGTGCCGTGTTTGCGCAAGAAAGTCAAACTAATCTAAAGGAAATTTCTTAAGATTGTACCAAGTGCAAGCTCTGTGGAACTATTCTGACTGCTCCTCGTTCTCATCCTGGGCAGAAAAGTTCCAAAAAACCAACACGGTTATTAAGAACCTAAGTCCTAGCATCTTTCAAGCTTTCAAGCATATCCAGGTTTTCTTTTTATCAAATAACTTCAATTAAATTGAGTAATGTGCTCATCATTTAGGGATAGTTCCCCACCATCTAAATCCATAAAAAAAAACAATTTCTAAAACAAATATAGAGCACAGTTCGCTAACTTTGACCGGACGTTTTATAACTTTTAAAGGAAACAAAATTTTAATAAAAACATTCTATAAGCTTTGACATGTTTGGTTAAACTAAGGAGTATGATTGTTTTTTCCAGGACAAGCCCCGAAGATTCTCAGTAACCTTAAAGAGTTTTTGGACCATAGTATTTTTTTACCAAAGTAAAGAATTCCATTAAGGCTATTAACAGAAAATTGTTTGCCTTTTAAAGCTTCTGGGAATAAAGCAACTTCGCTCATAAAGGAGGACGAACCTGAAAAGGCCAACAAAGGTGCCTTCCCTGTCCCCCAGTCTACTGTCAGCTCCAAAGACAAAAGGGAATTGACGAAAACAGACATCATTGAGCTGTCAAAAACTAACATTGACGCTCAGAATGCGAATTTTTATTTGAATGAATTCGACAAGGTCATTCACCGAATGGTTACAGAATTCAGGAATGATAGAAAGGTTCTTCCGATACAACCGAGGGGGGTTGTAATACGTATCCCAAGTAACAAAGGTATCACCCCTAACGCATTGATAGCGGCCTCTAACGTTCGAAGAGCAGTCCATGATCTAGACCCAGTCACGCAGCTGCCGTTTCAAGATGGATGCAACCGATAGTCTTTCAGCAATCAAAGAGGCAGGTTCTTGGAGTATTAATTTTAAGAAATGCGTGGTGGGACGGGTTTTCATTGCCCCTTGTGCGCTGTAACAGCCATTTGCAAACCAAAGGCAAGCAAAATCAAAGCACACTTCATCGAGGTTCATGCCTCACTTCAAAGCGTGTCACTGGCAACAGTAAGCTGCGATTGTTTAATCCATTTTATCAGATACTTCGAGGTTAAAATTATTTTCTGATATATGACTGTTATGTTTGTTTAATATTTGTTCTGATCAGGTTTTGATCACAGTTTTCGACCCGTGGGAAGAAGAGATTTGAGGAAGTGCTGCATTACCATTGCCATTCGTGTGGAAATGGTTTTAGGCGAGAAAATGAAATTGTTCGACATTTAAAAGCTGTTCACCACATTTCATGGTAAGACAATGAAAACCGGTGTAATGAGCGTACAGTTTGACTGGCTTTGTACGAACTTGTTGATTTTGAAGAGCTTGGCTAATGCTCTCATTGGAGTTGCAGCTGTTGTTATTACCAAGGGTAAAGCCGGGCTCTTTTGGGGGCCCCAAAGACCCCAACTTAACCTTGGTAAAAACATGACAGCTTCAACGCATAGCTATTATCTGTAGACAAATAGGCCAATCATACAGGATCTGAATATAAATTGGATTTGAGATAATAAACCTGCTGGATGCTCTGTAAACAATGGTCATTCTTTCCCCAGGCATTAGGCTATTTTCTTTGATGCAATAATTTCATTCAAGATATGATATTTTACAGGCTAGAGCATATTATGGTGGTTCCTTCAACCCTTCCTCCTTTTTATAGGAAAGTATAGAATCCTGGGCTGAGATAAGTGGACGTTTGGTTCTAGAAACGATTCAGATTTTATCTTGGGCCAGCCTCTATGGAATAAGAAATACATTAAGAGCTTCATTGACAACAAGATAATACACCTTTTAAGCAATAAGGGTTATTAAGGGCAATTGATATCTGTGATAACAGGGCTCGAAATTGCGCCCGATACAGCCGTAAATACGCCTATAAAATTTCATTTTTAGACTTAGGCGTAAAATAACAACTGTATTTTCAGTTTTACAGTCTTCTCCTAGTGGATTTACGCCTAGATTTTTGACGAATTACACCAGTAATGTTGGTACAAGGCGTAAAATTACGACTACGATTATTTCGTAATTTCGAGCCCTGGACAAAGAAGCTGGGGGTATTTTGTCGAGTGCGTCTCTTAACTGGCCCAATTTAATTCATTGCATTCCACGCTTTTGGCGGGAGTATTTAAAAACTTTGTCTCCTGAAATAATAATTTTTTTTTACAAAAAGAAGTACTGAGTTACATCTGGGATAAATGTTTTCTTATTCAGGAATTAAACACAAATATTATTTACAATTGGTTTATTTATTGTAAATATATTCCTCCTACTGCTCAGGTTAACGTAGTCTTCAGTTTCCTGTTCGGTGGGAAGATGTGTATGCGTTAGTTTACACAACCACTATCGATGCATATCTCGGTAACTTTCAATTTAATATTTTGAATAATATACTGTACTTGATAAGAAATTATATCATTTTAATGTGCGCCATAGTATGGCTAGGTTAGAATTGTTAAGTGTGTGGACTCCCTGTGTAATCTTCCTCGTGGTCTGTGGTCATGTGACCTAAGTCCACTGTTCACGGTTCGGGCGCCATGGCCGCCTCATGGAATAAACTGTGGTGATGTGAATCCGGACTCTTTGTCATCTTAGATTAATGGCGTGGTGTCCTGCGGTGGGATTAGAGTCAAGCTAAACCCCTGGCCTTCCAGAGGAGGAGGTTGCCTGTCGGCATATGGAGCTACAAATGACTTTGAGAATGGATTTTGTTTTCGTGCACACACTCACGCCCGGTAAAAGCACCGTGTTAGAGCAGTTATTCCTCCTCGCTGGCAGGGCAAATGGGCCCGTGCCGTGATCCACGACAAGACAAGACTACTTCAACAACTACAAACGAACTTTGACTGTCATTTGCCAAGGGAAATTCGTGATTCGTATGGTTTTCGAGCGGGCTCCCCGCAACTCGTCAAGATCTAACGAGTGAGGCTCAACAGCTGATAAAGCTACATGTGAACGAAGCCTATTGTCATTGAATTACTACTTCTTTCGGCTGACATTAACATTAATTTGTATTCATTCTACTGCCAAGCGAGCTCATGACTGCCAACCTCACAAGATCTGGGTCCACGGAGCCGCCATTTTGTTTTGTTTTTATCAACATCTACTGCATCTACAGACTACAGCACACATTGACTCGTTGATTATCAATATTCTTCATCATCCACACCAAGATCAAGTTTACTCCTCGCCTGAAATACACCTCTGCTGCTTTTAAACCACTTAAGCCACGTCCAATTCGCAAACGGAACCAGCTTCTATCTACTTCGTCCTCTGAACTCTGCCTTGCTACAGACTTTCCAAGACAAGTTCATGAACTCGGGCATGGACACCATCCCTGGACTGGCTAGTTTAGTTCCATATTTTACTTAGTTATTTTGCATATATACATTGTTCTCATCATAGTTCTATTTGTTCTAGATCAGACAGGATATATTTATTTAACTTACAGCCTGTGTATAATATGCCCTTTCTTTTTTCCTCCCATTTCTACTTCCACAAGAGAACATTAGAAGGGACGCTAGGGAGAAGAAAAAGTGGTTGCACCCCACCCCCATACATGGTACCATGGGTAGCCATGTATGTCGGTTAGTAATATCCGTGTGTATGCATACCTCTCTCCTATTGTATCTCAGTTAAGCATCCAGGGATATGTGTTCGCCCTACAGTAGTGTTTACTGTGCTATCATTCAGTTACAGTTTGCCAGCCTTGATATTTTACATTTTTGTTCACCAGTACATAGTATCTTACTTCACTTTTATACTACTAGTTTGTTTACTATTTTACAGTTTTTAGTCAGTCTTGTTCCTCCCTACTATTTCTTGTAACTGTAGTAGTGTAGCTGTATTTGCCTTGTAACCCTGTCCCTGTAATCTCTTTATTTCACATGCATTGTACTGTAAGTAGGGAGAAGGAAAAAGAAGTCACGCCATAGTATGGCTAGGTTAGAATTGTTAAGTGTATGGACTCCCTGTGTAATCTTCCTCGTGGTCTGTGGTCATGTGACCTAAGTCCACTGTTCACGGTTCGGGTGCCATGACCGCCTCATGGAATAAACTGTGGTGATGTGAATCCGGACTTTTTGTCATCTTAGATTTATGGCGGTGGTTCCGTCTCCCCGATGTAGCTTTCTCAATATGAGACTACTGACCATCTTTTTTTACGAGTGTACCGAATTGAAATCTTTATATTTTGTCATTAGGATATGGTGTGTGGAAGAGGCTAGATTAGTGCTACCGCCATTGACTCTTTCAAATATATTATTAGGTACTAACTGCTCTGAGTATTCTCCTATATGTAATTTTATATTATTAATTTACAAGTAT
The DNA here is from genome assembly GCA_033964015.1 of Scolanthus callimorphus. NCBI lineage: Eukaryota > Metazoa > Cnidaria > Anthozoa > Actiniaria > Edwardsiidae > Scolanthus > Scolanthus callimorphus. The sequence goes on along the minus strand of CM066916.1, from coordinate 26,198,117 downwards.
ATTATACATCGGTTTTTGCCTATTTTGTTTTTGCTTGTTTGTTTTATTTGTTCTCGCGTTTCCTTGTTTGTGTTTTTCTTCCTGATGTTTGTTTTGGCAGTATGGGTCTTTAGTGTTGGGTAATTGTAAGAAAAAAGAAAACAAAATCAATAAAAAAATACCAAACAAAAGGTTAGTATAGCAAGCTCTTCTTCTCAGGAAAGGGCCATTCAATCTGCTGGTGGATCTGAACATTTAATCTAGCAGGTTTAACCTGCTGAACTGTAATAAAAGGAGTTGGATGGGTCATTAATGTTGCCTTGTAGTTCTTTATGCCATGCCTTGTATTTTCCCCAATAAATTGCATGTTTTACTAAAACAGCTTAAAAGCTCCTTATTCCCTCATCATTTTGAAATTTTATCACATATTTGACAGGATAGAGCCAGACGTCCATCTCCTGAAGTTAGTCCATCTCCTGAAGAGGGCATTATTCAATCTGCTATGGGATCTGAAGCCTTGCAATCATGCAACTGCCATCTGAGCAAGGTCGGTGATTATGTAATGTATTTGCCTGACACAGTATTCCAAGGGCCGACACAGCCCAAATTATTGAGTTTCGTCCATCAACACAACAGAAAAGAAGCATCTCTTCAGTTTTTATGGGGGCGGGGTTTAATTACTGATTTAACATTGATTTAAACATCTTAGTTTAAACTATTCAGCTACACATTTTTAGCCATCTTGCAATCCTAAAATGGTCAAAATTTCTCCATAGAGAGATTGTTAGGTTCAACATCATTACCTTCTACCACTGGGTAGAAGCTCAAATTTCTGAAGCTCAAATTTCTTTATATGTAATCCCTACTTTTTATTCTTATTGATTTAACATTGATGGACAATGTGGTACAGGATCATCCCAAAATGATTTAGTTGCAAAGTGAAATTTTCCCCTATTTTCAATAAACCATAATACATTCAGATTCAATAAATTCAGATTCCCTATTTGACGAACATTCCTTTTTTTATTTAGTTCTCATGTTTCCGAATTGATGATCCTCGGCCTTGCGACACAGTAAGAGTTACCAAGTCTGGTGATGTAAGAGTCTCACGCCCACGCTGCAAAAACATTTCTTCGCCCAAATGCCCTCAGCCAGCATGTGCGCTCCCAGCACCTAACAGAATCTTGCCCTAGCAACACAATTACTGCCCAACGACATCTAAGACTGTGTCGATGCTACAAATGGGCTATTTCTAATAAGGAAAAATTTTAGAGGCAGTGACCATGTACTGCATGTGCAGTTCAAGACATCTCCACCAGAGGTTTCTCTGCACCTCAAAGCACTGCAGTGAGTTTTCAGAGGCTGCTGCAAGGTCACAAAAGAGCAATTACATGTCAACACTTGAAGTCTGTGGCCTATGCAGCATCTCTGCCAATAAAGGAGACAGGAGACAGCCCTAGAGCCTCTCATTCAGATGAAATGACTGAAACCTGAGAGAGTAGGAGAATGCAAGGCCCTCCATGTAACGGCCGTCGAGGCCTGGTTCGAATAACGTCACATACTTTCATAGGGCGTAACAGATATCTAGGATTGTGTCAGTTGTTATTTTATCGAACGTAGTGGAGAATTGTGTGCTCAAGTCCCAGACAAGCGGGAATGTTATGTAAGTTGTTTTCCATTATTATCATTAGTACTAGTATAAACGATTTATTTGTATGATTTAGTTCTCTACGTGCACATGCTGTTTAAGGACAGTGATTGGTTTTATAGTTCGTGCAAGTTGGTGCAATGACCCATGTAAGATGCGCACAATTATAGTGTATATAACAAGCGCACAATGGCACACCCAGTATCGCTGAATTATTGTATCCTGTACTCGCTAGTGATTTTACATTGTGCTTCCGTTTTTAGTAATCCTTTAGTTGATCGTCGTAGTTTCTAGATTCCTAGTCGCATATATCTCTTTGACTTACCGTCTATTGTGTTACTTGTAAATGATATCTACAATCCGTACATATTTTGTGGAATGATCGGAATGTTTATGATTAGTGTTTAGTTTAGTCTTTTTGCTCATTACCATTTTCTGTCTTTGCTGGTGGTGAATCATCCCAGTTAGTTAACAGAGTGGTTGTTAGCTAAAGCCTTGCCGGTTTAAGTTTTACCTACCTTTCAGAGCGTAGCTACCAGTAAGCATGGGCTTACAAACGTTTGCCAGATCTTTACCTGTGCCAAATACCATACTTACTTTTCTCACTTCAAAGTGAAATTTAAACCTAGATTTGAACAACATGAAAAGCAATAATACGTGAGAAACCTATGATAAGTGCATTTACAATCATACAGATCCATATAAAGAAATCAAATGTACAAATGTTATCAAGAAGCTTCGAGGTTAACAGTTAACTTACCGACTTATCGTATGTTCTTATTTTTCTAAATAGAACAGAGATGGTTAAATTATTTTTGGTAAACAGATCGATAGGAATTTCGTACTATTCAAAAAGTGCAAACCCTGTTGTGAAAGTTACTTTACAGGCCTAGAAGCAGGTTCACTTCCCTAAAGCTCAACGCACAACGAAATCGTATTGGTAAAGTTTGGATTAGTCATACTAACTATGGATTAGTAGGCCGTACAAACCAAAAATGACTACTATAACGCAACTGCCTGTGAATAACAGGCCCTGGAAATCTCATTTAAGCTTCAAAACGCTATATCTAAGGAAAACTTAGCATGATTACGAGAAATAAGCCAAATAAGGAAATAAGCCAATAGTAAGAAATGGGTAAATGTGGCGGGTCTTTTAATGGGTTCCGTGGCACCGATCCGCAATGGACAGCTTTGTCATTAAAGGAAGTCGAAAACCAAACGCGAAAATCGGCAAAAATGTAACAGCATTTGATCGAACCCGCCGATACCCAGATGGGACTTTAAAAGTGGGGAAAAATCTGCTGCTAGCGCCACATCAAAGAAAATGTATTGTCGATCAGTGTCCAAGAGCTGGCTGAGGTGGAACAGGTGCAGCAGTTCCTCAAGAAGGACATGAAAGTGCCTTAGCGCATTTTCACATTTTATATTACGCTGGCCCTGCTATGAAATGGACGATCATGTTTTTTTTATCCCAAATCTCATTTGTTTAACTGTGTATTGCTCCGGAGAACAAAAAGCATGGCTTTGAACAAAAATGACATTCGTTATAGTTATATCGTTATAACCGTCCATCGAACGTAGTTATAATACCAGGACGTATTCCCACACCTAAAGAAAACAGACATTGATTTCCATGACATGCAGGTGCTTCTGAAGTTCACTGTTGCGAAAACACAACTTCTGTCCAAACCTGCAACTCCCACAGGCAGGATGCTACTGTAGGATGCATTACTTTAACAAAGGTTTTTCATAAGATCACTGGATGGTTTCTCCTACTGATGGATTCTTGAATAAAAAGAAGAGTTGATGAAACTGACTTCCATGATCACTTATTCCCTGAGCAAATTCAATCGTTTTTTTTTACTGCGCATCTCCTCTGTGCATATTCCTGCACGTGCGCTGATTGTTCGAATTTCCTGGTTGTGCCTCATCATCATGCACACTGACGACGTCACGTGAGAAAGCACTAGCTGCCCGAGAGATCATTGCTTTTCCCACCTTTGCTCGAGTCGATCAAATATAATAATAATAATAATAATATATCACATTTATATTGCGCAGTTATCAATGAGAAATTTTCAACTGCGCATTACAAAAGATGTTCGGTTTAAAATTTAAAATTTACATGTCAATGCTAAAAAAAATAAATATTGTAAACAAAGAAATATTTCTAAATTTTAAAATAAATTAAAAGTCAATAAAAAGTCGATAAAATCAATAAAAAGTAAAATGAAAAGGAAACGCAAAAATAACTATTTAAATAAATTTAGAACGCTTTCACAAATAGATGGGTCTTAAGTGCCCTCTTGAAGCCATTGATTGTGGAAATGTTACGAATTTCTCGTGGGAGATCGTTCCACAGCTTCGGCGCAGCAACCTCGAAGGCACGATCACCAAGAGTCTTTTTTGATTTTACCGTACTGTAATTAAGCATAAGGCTGTTATTGCTTCTGAGGGAGTAGTGTTTATCGTGCCTTCTTGAAATGAGATCCGTGAGATACTGTGGCGCCAAGCCATGAATGGCCTTAAAAGTAGTGAGCAGCATTTTGAAAACAATGCGCTGCTTAACAGGTAGCCAATGTAGGGACTTCAATAATGGCGTAATGTGACAAAACTTCGCCTCTTTGAACACTAGACGAGCAGCGGCATTCTGAATGCGTTGCAGTTTCTTCAGCTGATATTCTGCTGACCCAAAAAGAACACTGTTACAGTAGTCAATTCGGCTTGAAATAAACGCATGAATGAGGGTCTCAGTGCAGCTCTTAGTTAAATACTGTCTGATCTTTCTAATATTGTAGAGATGAAAAAATGCTGCTGAGCAGACCTTATTAATATGGTGGTCCATAGATAAATGAGAATCAAACCAGACTCCAAGGTTTTTAACAGGGGAGTTGGGAGTGATTTTAGCGGCACCTACGTTCACATGAGTGAGATTGACTTTATCAAGCTGCTGCCGCGTTCCAATAAGAAGGAACTCAGTTTTGCTCTCATTTAAGAGAAGCCTGTTATGCTGCATCCAGCACTTAATTGCCTCAATAGAATTTTCCATGACATCAAGAGCATCCGCCTGACCGGTCTCTTCTGCCGGACTGAACGATAAATATAATTGCGTATCGTCCGCGTAACAGTGGACTGATGGTAGATACGCCTTAGCCGTGTCAAGAAGAGAGCTCGCATAGATAGTGAAAAGGAGCGGCCCTAGGCAGGAACCTTGGGGGACACCGCAGCTCAACTCGAATCTCTTCGACTCACATCCCCTTACCGACACCCGTTGCGCACGCCCTGAGAGGTAGGACTGGAACCATTGAAGTGCGGTGCCTTCAAAACCCAACCTGCTGAGCGCCGCCAATAAGATTGTATGGTCGACTGTGTCGAAGGCAGCACTCAGATCAAGTAGTACGAGAAGGGTCACATGCTGCTTGTTCATATTGAGGAGGATGTCGTTTTTAACCTTTAATAAGGCAGTTTCCGTACTATGGTTTTGTCGATAGGACGATTGTGCTATTGGGTACAAGTTGTTAATGACCATATGGTTGTAAGTTTGATTAAATACTGCTTTTTCTGTCAGTTTAGATATAAACATTAAGTTACTGACAGGTCGAAAATTCTTAAACAAAATGAGGTAGTACCAAAGCTTCTTTCCAATCGTCCGGAAAATGGGCAGTTTGTAAGGAGCAGTTAATTATTTTAGTGATTATCGGAAGGAGGGAATCACATTGGCTGACCAGACGGGAAGGCATTGGATCGAGTGTGCAAGACTTCAGTGACGATTTTCGAATGAGTGTTTTGACATCCTCGTCCGTCAAGGTCTCGAAGTTGGTGAAAGACGGAGCAGGGCCTGCATCAAGGGAAGAAGTACTCGACAGGTTTGACAATGGACAAGTAGATGTTGATACTTGTCCATCAATCTTTGCTTGAATCATTTCAATTTTTTCAACAAAGTACTTTCCTAAATCATTTGCAAAAATAGAAGCATCAAGATTAGGGGGCAAACCATCACCCTGCGCATGATTGAATCATGAGATTATTGAAAGTATTGCGCTTTTTCTTGAAATCAGCTAAGTCTGAATCAAGCTTTGAACGTCTCCATTTCTTTTCAGCGATCCTTCTTTCCCTTTTCGCGTTACGGATCTCATCAGAGTACCAAGGCACTCTCGGTCGTGCAAAAATGGTTTTGGTTTTAAGTGGTGCATGTTTGTCTATGGCAGCTTGTAATGTGGTATGGTAGGAAGTAACAAGCTCTACCAAATCATCAGGCGGATTCTGACAAAAATCCGAGCTGGCCAGCTCATCGTCCAGAGATTCCATATCAACAGCTTTGTACTTTCTGTAAGATACCGTTCTAGAGCTTATAGGGGGTTTGGGATGATGCAGGAGACACAAAACCGACGCATGGTCTGAAACATATCGGTCAACTCTGGGCGTAGACCGTATAATCTGGTCAGTCTGGCGTGTGATAGCAAGGTCTAAAGTGTGCCCCTGTATGTGGGTGGGTCCAACAACATGCTGTTGAAGACTAAAACACTCCAAAACATCAAGAAATTTAACGGCATCCCTGTCACCCTGGACATCAACGTGAAAATTAAAATCCCCAACCACCACTAGTTGTTCTTTGCATAAGACAATGTTCTCTAGATAATCACTGAACTCGGAACAGAAGGTGCTAGTGGGAATTCGATGGGCATCCGAGTCAGACTGTGGGCGATATATTATCAAAACTCGAAGGTCATGTGATTGGGCCGATTTAACAGTCCATTCGGAAAACTCAAATGACACCTTAGCCCCTGCACTAACTTTGTTCACTGTTAAAGAATCCCTGAACATCAACGCTGTACCACCTCCTAGGCGACCAACACGTCCGTGATCTAACAGGTGATACCCATCAGGGCAAAGCTGAGATCTAATAACATCATCATTAGGGCTGAGCCAAGTCTCTGTGATCGCCACTAAGTCAACTTTGCTCTCACAGACGTAATCAAAGATGACAGCCGACTTATTTCGAACAGAGCGAGGGTTTAGTAAACACAGTGTCAGAGATGCACCTGCGTTGTTATTCGAAGGCAGTCGATCAACAGAGATAAGATTCGATGGATTTGCTTTTGGCTGGCCTGTAGGACGCGTCCTCGACCGTGATACAATAGTGCTTATGGCATTATTGTCAGGACCGGGGTTCAGTTTAAAGACTAAATCCCCTACGTCCAGTACCATGTGAAATGTTGAGGTCGAGTTTGCATAGTAGGCACATGGGCATTTGTGTCGCCTCAATTTAAAATTTTTATGTGGCCTTGCGAAAACTAACCATGGGGCAATGCCAGAACAATTTGCCCACGGGCACACATCGTTCGAAAAAATTCGAGAAAACTCGGGAGAAAAGGCGTTGTGCCCATCGCACCCTGGAAAAGGATCGCAGAAACAAAAGACAAAAAATGTCACTTTGAGCAAAAGTTTCGATGGTGTTGCAAAACCACTAGCCATATTTTTAAATAAAATCTTCTTTTTCCCAAGATGTTCACTTAAAATTTAATCCTTTGACCTATTTCCTTTTATTTATTTCCTTTTTCTTACTTATTAATTGTTTATACTTGACTCACCTAATGTGCACCCAACCTCGATATGCAGCAAGTGTAGGTCATTCTGCATTAACAAGCGATACTTGACACAAGTATCAAAGCCCCCGTTCCAATGTTTAGATTGGACTGTTCATGGGGAATCTTGTATTGCATGTATGGAACGTCCATTCAAGCAGAAAAGAGGAAGGAAGAGGAAAAGAGAACAACAAGGAACAGAGAGAAAAGAACAGCATGATGCTGGGACTGACAGTGCTTCAGACAAGGAAGAAGAACAAGAAGAATTCAGCAGCTACTCTCTGTTTATGGAAGATGTTAATGGTTCGCTGCTGAGGATGAAAGAGAATGACAAAGAAATTTTGTTAAGGGAACTTTTAAAGGGACAAAACAGAACTGCTGCTGAAATGGAAAATGATTTCATAAATATGGTAGCCGAAGAAAGGAGGACACTTCTTACCAGAATTATGCAAATAGAAGAACTTGGCATAGTAGACATAGTGGAATCCCTGCCAGCTAAAATCCTGGAACTTTTTACTTATAGGATTTTTAATTCTCAGCGCAAAAAGATTGCAAAAGATGCACAGTCGTTCTGTCAGACGTACAAGAACATTGATATTATCAAATAAATTGATAGGGCAGCTTGGCTCAAGAGGCGCAACCCTGTGGTAATGGCTGCAGTGAACGGTTTGGCAGCAGATTCAGTCCTTCCTATGCAAAAGTGTTTGCTGGTGGAACACCTTTACAAAATCTGCCTTACAGAATCCCTTGTGCTTCCATTCAGTTTCCTAGTTACTCTTATTTTGTTCACAATAACCAACTCCAAGCTTGCCCTAAATGTAACTGGTAGCATACTTCCTGGTGGGAAACACACAACTGTCACAACTTGGAGAGAAAGTCTGGCTGCTGTACCTCCCCCATTCCCTGCTGGAGATTGCATAGTAGCATTCGACAATGACCAAATCGTGCAAAAGAAGTGGAAAGTTAAAGCTGGTGAAAAGGCCAGAGTAAGCATACTGACCAGTATATGTCATGCAAAGATAGACACTGAGAATCTTCAGCAGAAAGCAGAACTTGCTCCAAGGTAATTATATTAAGTAGTGAGCTTTTGTACAGTAAACATCCACATAAAAGAACCTATTTTTTCTCGGTTAGCCTCAATAACGTTTTTTTATCTTAGTCTTAAATGGGGAAATTGGACTTTCGGGTTCCTATGCAGATGTTTACTGTTTTGAACAACCAGTGGACTACTGTTTATGTGCCATTGTGGCCGGCTATGTCAATAGGTGGCTATTTTCAATAGAACTATAGTAGCAAAAATGCTGATTTTAAGAATAAAATCAAATACAGGGCATTTCTAAATTCTTCTGGGTTTCTTTGAAATGTTCATTTTATTATCCAATAAGTACTGGACATACGCCGCTCGTATCATGAGCTGCACCAAACAGTTGCTATGAAGTTCTCAAAAATCGTTATGTTTTAAACAATTCTATTTTCCCAATTTGATTTAGAATAATCTAGGCGACAAACAGATGAGAGATGGACAAGCAAAATGGTTTTATCAAGATTTTGCATTAGGATTGCCTCATGATAAGAGTGTTGTATACACTAGGCCTAAGGTTATTGGTCTGCCCAGGACTTTATGTAATCATACATTTTCCTGTTTTTTTTTTTTGCAAAGGAAATGGCAATACTATATAGGCCCTGTTGCAGAAGGGAACGAGGAAAAAAGGAGGCAACTGAAAGGTGACTGGTGATGAGCAGAACATTCTACAAAAAGAGGTATATATATAGTGCTTAATATATTAATTACCATTACCCCAAAATATTTCATGTATGTATTTATTTACACCTAGCCTATAAAGTTACTGTAGAATGTTATCATACCCCAGTGCCTCCTAAATTCCAAGCTCTTGCCTATCCAGATATGGATATGATATCAAAACCACCAAGGTACACAAGGAATTCATTGACTGCCCACCTTCATATTAAGAAAGATATTTGTCAGATCATCTGACTTCTTTTTTGTGCTCCACAGAACTACCTGGTTATTGATGCCTGCCTCAAGAAAGTCCACTCTGACCAGAAAAATATGTCTGATGGTCAAATTGTTGACAGTATTGATGAGCAGGTGTTAGAGATGGAAAAGAGAAGGACCACTAAGATATGTGGGAACTGCGGCGCAGAAATGCCAAAAAGAAAAGGGACTGCACCAATTGTGAGGCTAACATGAAAGCTGCTGGGGAACAGTTGTGTGGTCAAGATGTGCTTGGTACTGCACTCATAAAGGAGACCAGTACAAGATACAGGTTCAAAGAGAAGGAGGTATTCCATGATACAGCTGATGGGATGTCAGTAAGGACTGTGTTCGAGGATTTTCAAGTTGAGTGGAAACATGTTCCCTCCAACTTAGAGGCCTCAGTGAAAATATCTGTGTCGGATCCTGTGTTTGTAAACCCCTCCTCATATAGTGCTGTGGGGGAGGTCCTTAGGAGCTTAGGGAAAACAGCCAAAGTGACAAGGTATGGTTTCACTGGGGATGATGCCCGTGAATGGGTGAGCGTTACAATGGACGGATTACCTTACATCCTTGCCATGAACCTAATCAACAACACAAAACTTTGTGTCACATGTTGCGAGTCAGGAGGGGAGCCTACTCCGTTTTTTGACAATGAATGGAAAAAGCATGTCACGACTGTCCACAATGGAAACCTTGATGTCAAGTTTGTGCGGGAGTTTGATTGGGTAATGTTACGGATAGGCCCCCTACATGTAGAGATGAATATGGCGAAAACATTTGTTGCCGTGAATTGGGTAGGCATGATGGAAGACCTAGCAAAGGAGATGGGTTTTACCTCAGAACCAGCCCTGAAGTATGCAAGATCAGCCTCAAATCATCACCAGACTATGACAATGTTGGATGTTCTCCAGAGAGGTGGCTGGTGTGAGTTTCTCCTCCCTTATGTTAGGGAAACTATGACCAACAATGCCACATGTTCAGTTGATGGGTTCATTACGTGGATCAAGAAGATAGAAGACGACAATGCACGTTGGTTTATTGCTACGGCGTTTCCTCCAGTTGCCATGCATGGGTCACGTGACCATAGACTCTGTTGTCCCTAGCGTTTTTCTGTGCGCGTCGTTTGCCGAATTGAAAATTCTTTTAAATAATTACTCTTAGCTCCAGCGGTTGGTTAATGCATTAAAACGATGAGAAAATTATCTGGGAACACGAAAATTTGTGTTTTGTTTTCATAAGCGATATAGAATGTTCAAAATGGCGGCATTTATGAGACCCACTCTGAGACACAAATCGATTTATAGCTCTCCCCAAATTGAGCAAAATCTTGTTTGCTGGGGACGGGAGGGTGGGTTAATAGTGATTCTTCAAGTTTGACTTAGTAATCCCCGGAGAGTATTTATTTATTGTGAAATATTCGTCCAAATCCGAAAAAAATTGACATTTATTCGACTTTCCATCTTATATCTCTCTATTATTTTGACAGCTAGGCAACTTCCTATAGTCAAACCTTTAGCTTAGAGTTTAATTTCACTAAATATATCATTTTGAAAGCTCTAGAGTACACGGTAAAATGTAGGGAAATCGCGGAGTCGTTGATGATGTTATTCCACATCCAACATGGCGGCCAGTGAGGAAAGTGCTCAAAGTGCTCAGTGCTCAAAGCCATATGGTCATAAGGGCCGATGTAATACCGAGAGATCTTTGAAACCATTTTGGGAGACGTCCCCGTTGTATAACATAAGAGTTCGAAAGAGAGACCTTCGTTTAGAAGAGAAACGAGCAGACGATGAACTCGAAGCAAACTCAGCAAAGGCCTCTCGACTCGAAGCAATGCAAAATGACTTGACCCAGGAGAAATCAGAAATAAGAAATGCTCTCGATGAGTCAGGTAAATACGTGTAGTAATTTTAAGCTCGAAACATTTATGAAGGCTTAATAAACTTTATTAAATTGCATGCATTTGTTGTCCTTTTAATTTAATAAATATACAGAGGCAAAACTTGATGAGCTCAGAAGGGAAAAGGAGGCTAGCGAAAGACAAGTTGATGGTTTAAAGAACGAGCTACAAAATATTAAAAAACAATACGAACAGGTAAAATCCATGCTTAGTGTGCTTGGATTAGATCCAAAGCAGTTTTCAAAATCCAAGAGAGAACAAAACCCTACTTCAAAAACCATGATAACTGATTATAAATCCAGTACAAGATACATTCGCAGAAAGGAAACTCAGAAAGCTCTCCAGTTTATTCATGGTGGAAATACAGGCTCACTTTATGGGGCCTGGGAATATATTGCAGCAAATGCACCCCAGGAGTTAATAGATGAATTTTTCAAAGGGTATAAACGGGGTAAATACCTTCAAGAGACATTTGGAAAAGCCATGAAAGAGCTCCAGGCCTCTCCTGAGGCATTAAATCATGCAGTAGCTTTAAAATATCAGAATTATCTCTCACGCAGAAAATTCAACTTGGTGTGCAAAACGCAGACATCATATTTTAATGCCGATAAAGAAGTTTGGGTGCCAAGAAATGTCAAGTGCTTAGGAATTGATTTAAGGCTTCCTCAAGCAATTTCAGACAACAAGGTTGATGATTTTGTAAAGAGCTTAAATATAGGGCACTGTAATCAATTACCTAACACTCCTGGTGTTACCAGAACAATTACAGGCCTTGTATTTATGATTATTGATCTCCACCTGAGGGTACCCCATTTAACCAACAAGCTTGTCTGGCTTAATGAGTTGGAGAATCATTTTATTTTTCAATTCTCTGATGATGGTGCACCTGAGACGAGCCAGCTAACCATGTCAATAGGGAGCCTAACCATGTGGAATCTAGGTGAGCGTGTGCGAAGCAGGGATTACCAGTATCTAATCCACTGTGTTAGCCTTCAAGAGAAGCATCAGTTACTAGAATATCTCTGGAGGCAACAAAGTGATGAAATGGCACTGCTTGAAGGCAATGTTATCACCATAAATGACAAGCAGTGTACCATTGAATTTCAGCCAAGTGCTGATATGAGCTGGCAAAGCTGGGCAAACAATGAAGTCAATCAGGCTGCTACACATCCATCGCCATACGCAAATGTCAATAAGTGCAACATCACAACAATGGGGGAACTATTGGCATGAGTGTTGAAGATACATGGCAACCATATACCAATGAGGTAAGGGAAAAGCATACCAAGCAAGTCCAAGCATTTCAGAAATCCCTTGGAAGAATAGCTGAAAAAGCTATTCATGAGAAAACACTGAAGTACCTGGCAGAAAATGGCATGCGTCAACTGGGTCCCCCTAGAATTGGTGTGTTTGCAGAGCGACAGCGTCCAGAGCCCATACATTGTGAGATGAATGCTTGGCAACACCTTTTGCACCTCATTTACCTTGAATACATTCAGAGAGGGATGTTTAGCACTTTTGTTGAAATTCTAGGTGCTCCTGTGGGTAATTGTGCACAACCAGCTGACAGTGATCTTCCTGGTTCTTCAGCTGACCAAGTTATTGCCAAACCAAGAAGTGATAAAATTGTTTCCTCTCCAGGGGTTGGTGCTGGAGGGAGAATTCAAGAGTCTGATCTTGCAAAAGAAGCCAACACAAGACTTGTCCACCATATTGAAAATGCCTCTAAAAAGGTTGAAAAACCAGAAGCTTCTTCTCATGGTTGCGGTTTGGGGTATTTGGTATCTGGTATCAAGGAACATTATGCTGATGAAAATAAGCGCCATAATGCACTACCCTCACGCCTAATTGGAGATCAAGCTATTTCATTAGCACGATATGGTTATCGCTTAGTCGATCGTCTACAATCGGAAACTGAAACCCCAGCACAACATATAAGAACTTTATCACTGGGGAGAATTGTACTTTATCTAAGACATGCTTGCAGTTTATTCAACAAGGTTTCTCTTACTGCTGCTGACTTGTTGGAACTAAAGGACTGTTGCAAACTGTATTTTAATTTGTATAGTCTATTTTTCCCTACTTTTGTAAATGTTACTGTCTGGACTATTGGTTATGCTATTCCTTTTCATGCAGTCAAACTGTATGAAAAGTACAAAATTGGCTATGGCATCATATCTCTTCAGGCAAAAGAGTCAAAGCATGCAGGAGTGAAAGGAGATCTGGTATTGACTAACAGATCTAACAGTGCAGATGGACGAGGCAAATGGTGGCAAGTAATGAGATCAAACTACATTCGTAGTTTCTACCTCCCTGAATATCACCCCATGCCTAGTCCATACAGCTCTCATTTTAAGTCACGTGTTCCACCCCATTGCAGCTTGGAGTCCTACTGCAATTGTGGTAGGCAGAAACTTGTAGAGGAGGATTGCTGTGCTACATGTGTAGAAAGTTTAAAAATTGACCATTGTGCACAAAATAGACAACTTTCTAAAGATATATTAGATATTTTGAAACCTTTTATTTGTGACATTTGCAACAATCAGTTTGCAGATGAGGTAACTTTGACAGGGCACAATAATACCCATACCTTACAGATAGCTCCCATTGACAAAGATCCCAAGACCATGTCTCGTGGTGAACTCAAGGAACAATTAAGGGCAAGGAACCTTAGTACCACAGGAAACAAGGATGTCCTTGTTAAAGATTAGAGGGTGCCCTTTCGGATGAGCATTAATAATTATCACTAATCACAATGTGTAATTCCAGAAAAAAATACATTCCCATGAAGGGAGTTTATATGACCCCTCACTCCCAACTCTGAACATAAATAATAATGGATGTTTATTGTACTTGTATGGGGGTAGGGGCATATTCCCTTTTTGAAATTTCTATGTAATTTTGAGAGGGTGGTATGTATTTTTTCTGGCATTACACTTTGGAAACATATGCATCATTTGTTAAGCAAGTTTTATTATGGTCATATATCCCTGAAGTACCACTGAATACAGTGTGGTTCAAGAAAAGATCAATACCCCAACTATGAATAGAATCAGAAATTCTAGAGGGGGTGAGGGTATGTACACCCTCAAATTCAATGCAATCACTGCATTTTTCACTGGAAATTCCAGGGTGGGGAGGGGGGGGGGGGGTCCTTAGGTGTATTCCCTATGTTCATGAGGTATCAAGCATTTCCTGAATTACACAATATAAAATCTATTGTAATATAAAATAAAATTTCTTGAAATACACAATATAAACTCTGTAAATATAAAATAGTATAAAATATATCTACAGCTTAAGGTACCTTATTATAGCTTTGTATATGTATATATATTTTTCAATAATATTTTGTATATCAATTTCTTATTATTAATTATAGCTGGATTTTGAGAAAAGTGCCATTTTAATACAGACTTGTCTCAATACCTTGTTATGTAGAATTTGTCTATGTCATTTTTGCCACTGGACTGCAGTCAATATTTTGTTTCCTTTCCCATTGATGCTTTCAAACTGCTGTTAAACAACACAGCATGCATGTCAATGAGATTCACTGTCCTGTCTTATCTATCACTATAAGCAGGGCCCGTGGTTTGATGCGGGATTTTTATGAAATTATGCGCGAATTTTTCTGAAATTATGCGCTAAAAATACGAAATTATGCGCTAAAAATACGAAATTATGCGGGATTGCGCAATATATTTTTCCTGGTGCTGTAACATATTTTGCTCTTTTCTGCTGTTTTGTTACATGGATATAGCTGCTATTTGACTTCAACAACTCTTGTTTGTTTATAAAATGCTTTGTGATGAGTTCCAATTGCTACGCTTTACTAGCGTAACGCTACGTTTCTTTCAGGTAGACATATGTTTTCACTTTGTAATAAAGCTTTTCACTTTCTTGCAAAATAGCGTTACCTTTTCCATATCACAAGGAACGTAACAACGCACTCCTATTAAGAAATGAACTGAACGGTCACGAGAGCTACACGCACACTATCAGAGCTATCGTTACGATCTCTCATGATAACAAAAAAATCGTCGCACTTGTTTGCCGCCGTTCTGTGCGTAATGCTCAAAATTACCCCCCTTCGCGAGAGCGATCTGCAATCGTCGGAAGTAGCCACGTTTCTGTCGTGTAAATGATCCATGAAAAAGCGTAATGTGATGTGATTATGATAAATGTTAACTGCATAAAGTCGACTGTATTTATCGTGGTTAGCGTCCTCTCCCGCTTTTTTTTACTTTGCAAGACGCAAACAAGCGCGGCGCGATATAGAACGCTTTGTTATTTTCATTTCTGTCGAGTTGCTTTGACGTTTTGGACAGACGATTTCAGAATAAATGTATCACTTTCGTGAGAAGCACCAAGTAATGATGCCTTTTTAATGATTTTCACAAAATTTTGGGAAATTATGCTCGATTATGCGGGATTCGGCGGATTATGCGCATTATGCGGAAAAAGCCAAATTATGCGTTTCCGCATCAGCGCATCAAACCACGGGCCCTGTATAAGTGAAGTGAAAATCTGGAAATGATAACACCAAAATGATAAGATAGTCACAAGTCCAATCTCTAGCAAAGCCAATTATAATAACAGCAACAATAGTGGCTCTGTTGTACCCTCATCCTTGTGTAATAATGATTAATAACACTCCATGATGAGAGTTGCCAGGCGTAATAATAACGACATTAGCAATAGCAAGTTAGGACATAACAGCGTATCTGTTTCCATGATTTTCCGGGTCTTTAATAATAATGATAATAACAGCAATAATGTTCAGAGTCTGTCTGTTAGTCAGCGGTGCACAGATAAAGCTTCCCAATGTTTTGGAACAAGGACACATGCGGGGGAGTACAGTGCTAGGATAACAGGATTTCCAGTGTTGAATAATAATGATAATAACAGTAATGATATAATGACTGAATATTCCATAAAGTACAACCACTGCCATGTCTATCAATAATGCCAATAAAAGAAATAGTGCAGATCTAATCACTGTAAAGTACCATTCTGTAAACCATTAGTTAATTTTTTCACTGCTAACTAGTCTTTGCAGTGACAAGTCCATTGCCATTTCATTGACATCATACCTCTGAACATAAAATGTGAGGCATACACTTTCTCTTTTGCGATCAAAGGTAAGAGTTATTGGAGACTTTGAAGTAACCATCACTGCTGCCCTTCCATCCAGCTGACTAACAGACCGACCGTTTTCAATAACCCGCTTGTATTTTCTCTTCTAATAATAAATAATAATAATAATAAATAATAATAATAATGGTTTATTAGCATTCCAACAAAGAGGCTCTTCTATGCTAATAATCTATACTAAATGAACTATACTAATGAACTATACTACTGAACTAGAGCGATAAAAATACTAATACAAACTATTAATAAAAACTACTGATAATAAACAAATTGGTGGCGGTTCTCTGGTAAGACTAAGCTAATCTCATTTTAGCCTTATCATTAAAAAATGTCCTAGCATTACGCTTAAAAATTGAGAACTCTTTGGCCTCTCTTGTAGCGGACGGTAACGAATTAAAAATCTGAGAGGCGTTGTACCCGAAGGTGCCTTGAGTGTGCGCAGTGCTGAGTTTAAAAACACTACTTGATCTTAATGTTCTGCCAGGTATATACTGGTCGAGGCGTAAGTGTGCAGGCCAATTTGTGTAATGGGCAGCCTTAAAGGCGAAATTAGTGAGGTGGAATTCGCGTCTCTCTGTGATGGGTAGCCAACCTAGTTTAAGCACCTCTTCTAACCCAGCGTGCTTCCTTATTACAAATCCTGCAGCGGCTAGTTGAACTCTTTGTAAACGCGCTATAAGATAGTCCTGCACAGGGTGAGTAACAACGTCATTAAAATCTATTTTAGACAAAACTAGAGCTTCTGCAAGTTGCTTTCTGACACGGAAAGGGGCTAGGTTTTTTAATTTTCTGAGAACAGATAAAGTGGAATAACAGGAAGAGATTTTGGTCTTAAAGTCATTGTGCCACTTTAAGTTCTGTTGGACTTCAGTTCCGAGAAGGCGGGTGGACTGTACTCTCTCCAGTGGCTGCCCATCAACAGTAAGTTGGACTTGATGCTCATCAAGGTTGTGGTGACGAGCCATCTGCGCAGTACCCAATTTGTACCCTGCATTCGCACAGGAGAATAGACACGCTTGGCTGTGCTGTAACTGCTAATAGTCACCTTAATTTTTATTGTCAGACACTTTCATGTCGCCATTATATCCCACAATAAGCATACAAATGTGTCTAAAAATAATCCAGGGGATAAATATATTAACAGGAGGCATAAGCCCCGTACATTTCGATCGTCCCAGCTTGGACAACATGGACATTCCCATGTTGTTTACGAAGGAGTCGACCATGGGACCCACGAGCTCCAGCTTGTTCAAAGCACGCTCTTCCATTACACCGTTCAGGTCTCGCATGCCGTAATTTGGCTTTCTTTTTGCCTTGTGGACCATGTTCAACCAATCTTCTTCGACCGTGGACTTCATTAAAACCACAGAACGATTCCAAAAGGACTGTTCTCGCTCAGTTTCTCCTCGAGTTTCACCCAAATCTACTGCAGCTCGATCCGCCATTTTGTTTTGAAACACAAAACCGCTGTGCTTTTATGAGCCTGCACGAGCTGGAGGGTTTTGTGTGTCAAATCATTGCCGTGATGTGGTCTATTTGTTTGAGCAGTTGTGGACATACCTAGGTGCACTGAAAGTGTACCATATAGGTATCAGACGCAACAACACAAGCTACATTGATGCTGGGTTGAAGATATTTGCTCCGATGTTTAGCTACCACCCCTACTCCTCAAAGTACCAGCTGATTGAATTACGAGACAGGTAAGACTGCATTTAGATTAATTTATTCATAATCCAAATTTAAAAAATGCTGCTCTTATTCTGGGGCAATATTGTATTTCAAATTCTGCTCTTGTGTGCATGACTGGCAATGCAAAATTGAAAATGAAGTAGCTTTTGATTCTAAGTATCATGATTTTCTGATTTCTTCATGTAGCCCAAGAGTTGACTCTATTTTGGCACAGTAACCAGTGAGACAAGACATCCCATACATGTATCTTATAATAATGTAAAAATGCTGTTTCAGGTGTGATCGAAGTTTATATCCTGATGAGCTTAGCATCTTTGCAAAGAGGACTGAGTCAGTGACCACCAGTACCAACCTATCGAAAGGTGAAGGACTGGATGCAAGACTTGAAGAAGTAAACAAAACATCCAAAGCCTGGGCTGTGGGAGCCATGACTGCAACTGAATGGATTCGCATATTCAGGAACTACGATTATCTGCTTGAGGTAATTATCCTATTGTAAAGCCAGTCCCCAGCAAATAGTAGATGGAAAAGGTGTACCATTTATTTTAGAATGTTTTTTTTCATGAAACCGCGAAACAAAATGTAATATTCAAAGTATAGTCAAGCCAGCACAATAGAGAACAAAGACATAAGAGTGTATTAGTACGAAATTAGCTACCGGTAAAGAGTATTTCATACCTGCAGGTTTCCAAAGACCACTTTATTGAATTCTCAACCAGTACAGGTACCATATGAGATTTCGGGGCACAGAATGTTTAAATACGAAAAGGCAAACAGAAAAAATCCACACGTTTTTAAAATCGAAATTTTTATGTGTTCTGTAATTTTGTAATAGTTTTTTTAGGAGAAAACTGGCAGAATTTTGACTTATGTGCCGTTTTGGTTGGTTCTACCAAAATCAATTAGCTCCCAAACTCATCAATTTTGATTGTCTTTGTATAGCTCAGAGAGAATGCTCTATCTTGGCTTGGTGTTAAAGACCCCAAAGATGAGATTGCTGTTGGGAGAACAAGAGATAATCTGGATGGTGAAGTTGCAGTCTGGAGGCAAAAGTTGAGAGCAAAAAAGTAAGCAGTTTCCACAATTTTGCTGTGTTCATGGAAGCAAAAATTTCAGTTCTTAGTCTTGAATTCTATTCGGAGATAACAAACCATGGTAAAAGCAAACAATTACAAGACATTTTATTTACCAACAAGCTACTTGACTGTATCTTCCACTTGGTAAATCTAGGAATAATCAAAACATGGATATAATGAACACAAGGAGATTTTGCCTGGCCTGATGTCATCACATTTGCATAAAATCGTAAATAGATTCTGATATAAAAGCCAAATCAAGGGAGTTCTTATTTAGGGCTGTATTCAAACCTGAGTTTCCTGACGTGGTATTCCGGTAGACGTAAAGTGATTATTTTGGCTATTCTATTGAAGAATACTGACATGAAAGTCTTAACACTTCTAGGGACAATATAAAATTCTTAATAATGTATTGTTTTTAAACAAACATCTTTATAAATTCGGCCTGGTTGAATCACCTCGGTGCTCGTACTGTAAATATTACCAGGAAACGGTAGATCACCTGTTTGTCCAATGCGTAGACGCCAAAAATTTCTATTTTGAAATTCGCCAATGGGCTTTTAAATGCGCTAATATCAATCTACCCCCTCTAGAAGCCTCTTCAATATTATTGGGAATAGAGCACGAGACCGATCAGGCAGCATTAATCAATTTCATAATTTTAATTTATAAATTGATGCTTTATAAAAAAAGAGAGTCATTCAACCTACCTTCAATTGATATGTTTTTAGAGACCCTTAGGCAGTATGAACTAATAGAACGTACAATTGCAATAGACCGGGGAAATTACCCCACCCATTTGATGAAATGGGGTATCCTGACCAAATATTTCCTCGATTCCTATAGGAATAGAAAATAAAAAAAAAATAAAAAAAAATAAAAAAAAAGTTATATAATAAAAAATAAAATAAAGCAATAAAAAATTTAAAAAATGGAGAGCCAGAAAGAACAAAGGTGGCTCCACATTCTTTTTTTTTTGTATGTGATGTACGTTAATTTTCGATATATAAGAGCGTTCAAAATCTCTGTATAGTGTTGTTAGTAGATTAGTTAGTGTATTTTTTTTCTCTTTATGCAACATGTATGGTCGTATGTAATAGTGGAAACAAATGTTTAATTAAAAAAAAAAAAAAAAAAAACTTCTAGGGACAAAAAGGAATTTAAAAAGTTTGCACTTCTTCTTTCTAGGTATGCTTTGTCACCAAAGTCTGGGAGACCCTTGGTAACTGTAAGTGGCAAAGAATCCCTAGATCCAGAACTACTCACGCTCACAGTCATTGGAAAGAGCAACAAAGAAGCAGTCTTTAATGGAGTGTTCTTGGATGGCAAAAACAGGACCAAACTCGACCTCAAAGAGGTATACATAGCCAAAGAGGAACGGGCCAAGAAGTCTGACATTAAGAATCACATGAAGGCAGCTATTTTAGATAGGATAAATGACTTAGTCAGCTTTGTTGTAGATGACAATACTAAGGCTGTCCTTAAAGAAAAGGCAAGTAGACTGCAAGCAAAGATTGACCGCACAAAAAAGAAGTCATTTTAGCCTTGTACAATGAGGCACAGACTGAGCTAAAAGAAAACTTGGATGGGATGCTAGAAGGGTAAACATGAACTAATCCGGAGCGGTAATTAGGGACAGCTTAAAATTTCCAGGGTGGGCAGCTGAAACTGGGGTCCTCAATGTGAGGGGGGGAGTAGCAGCCACCCAATGGGCAGATCCAGGGCTTAAAATAATGGCTGGACAGTGGTGACGAGACATGATGACCGACGAAAGTCATTGTAGCGCGGTCATACCCCATTTTTGGCTGGTCAAATTAACTGTTTTGTTATTTAGCACAAAATAGTGAGTGATCCGGCAAACCGATATTTGACTTGACATCTGTCCATTCTTGCCAGACATTGTCCATTCATCGGCCTTTATTTTAAGCCCTGTGGCTCATTTAACATATGCAACCTCCCCTTTTAGATTGTTCTAACAATTTAAAAGTAACATATTTTTAGAACATGAACCTGGTATGGAAAAGCCAATTTTCTAAATACACTGGCGCGTGGGACTGGACCTCATTGCCATCTGACTCTTGTTTTGGTGTGTTTGGTGGATGCTTCAAATTTGGCGCCAAACATTTGGTGCCAGTGTATTTCGAAAATCGGCTATTTTCTCTGGGTTACCGACTCCTTTATAGCAGATAGGTTGGAATTTCCTCAGCTGCAGGGTTTAACTTGACCAGAGACACGGACTGTTTTCTTTGTATCTGGATTGTCAGGTAGTAATCGTTTCATTAAGCAAAAGCATTCCATTGATTTATTGACTATCAGTGCTTCAGGATTCATGTTCTGATCTTTTGTTAATAGCTTGTGTGATCAGGGAGTTTTGAAAGAATTCCCTTGTGCTTTATAACACATGTTGGCAATTTTAGAATTTTCTAGCTGAATGTAAATAGATAATGTAAATATAAATAACTATTATTATAACTCGTATTCTTATAAAATAATCATTGATATTAAAAAATTGTCAATCAAGAATTAAATGAAGTTATCTGTACATGCAGTATATCCGTATACATAGTTGTTCGTGATATTTAGATCATCAACATTTGGTTCTGGTTCAAACAAAACATTTTCTTGTAGTTTTTAGTCCTGTAAAAGGGGAGTTATTGAACAAAACATTTCATCAGCAATAACAGTTCTTGTAATTTAACTGTCACTCTCTTTTTCCGATTCCCGTAGACCAGGAGTTGCTTTGTTAGTGAGTACGTTTAATACTCTAAGAGGACCTCGGCTAGCGCTGTTAATTTGTTCGCCCAAACTGCGCCTGCCAGACATATTGACGATGGTGGCAATTCTTGTCTGCTGGGGAGGTGATTCCTCGCCACACTCGCAAATGTTAGATACCACGGGCGTTTTGCTTACAGTTTCAGGCAGTACTTCTTTACCCGGATCGGCAAGTTCTTCCTCCGTAATTTCTTTGCAGTTTTTACTTCTCAATTTGCCAGCTAGGAAATCTTCTCTCAGTTGCCCAGTACCATAAAACCTTCGTTCACGCTCGTTTTCTACCAATATCAACACATTCGCACCAGTCTTTTGATGCAAAACATTCCCTTTATTGAACAAGGTCTTCCTCCTTTTCGAGAGACAAGTTGATTTCTCTTTCCCCTCGAGCTGTGTCAAGTTTTCCTTTCCTCGTTGGTTTATCAATTTCGCTACGTCCTCCATGTTTGTAGAAGGCCCTTTCGGATCTAGCGATCTGCGAACATAAAGCGCGCTATTATTGGTTGCAGGGAAAGACTAAGAGAGGAAAAGAAGCAGTCTGAAGTACCTTTTTTTCGTAGATGTACCTTCTACGATAGTTTGAACGTGTAATTGTTGGTTATCCATGTTGATATTTGCAAAGGAATGCGTTCTTTCGCCGAATGAACCTCCTTGTTCAAAGCTATAGAGGATTTGGCGGTAAAAGCGAGGGCAAACTCCGCAGGGTGCAATCTAGTGAGCCAATCCCCTGAAGGGAAACTTGCCATTAGCCAATCAGAAAGAAGCATTTGATAACAGGCCAGGAAATTCCCGGGAAGCATTCTTCTTGCTTTGCTACGGTTCACGTTCGCGTTTGGACGCCATTGTTAGCGTTTTTTCGGTCATATTTTGCTTTTTACACAGGAATTGCCACTATCAAACTATCATGGCCGATGGAGGTTAGTAATATCTCTCTATTATAACAATTAGTTGCAGTTTTACACACGAGAAAGAACTCCAGTGGCGATTTTATTTTAGAACCAATTGCACGTGGCATCTCGCTTCTAAAATCACAAATCAATGCTTTTAAACATGCTTCGGGGCAAGCTTTCGAAATTACTGTATACCATTTTCAACCACTAGCATTTGTTTTTGTTCTTTTGACCAAGGGAGTCGTATTATAAAGTTTGACAAAATATGTTGATATCACACTGTTGATATCACACTTGTGTTCTGTGTAGTTTATCTTGCTTAATTTTTTGTCGAAAGTAATACACTATGTTGCCCTAATATTCCAGAAAGCAGCTCTACGACAAGCATGCGCGTATCCAATGGTAAAATCAAGGGGTGGGTATTAAATTGTTAGACACACACACAGAGAATCGAGTCTTGAAGTATTATGACTGTAAACTGTTGAATTCTTATAAGAACACATCCTCTGCTTGCCAATGTCTCTCTGGACCCATTTCATAGACTGTAGAGGGGAAAGACCGGTTGTTATTGCCTTCCCTGACATATCTGAGCCCCAGCAACAACAATGAAAATTATTACCAGCACTGTTGTATTTCAGTACAAGTAAACTTCCTACTCCATTCAATAAAAAATGAAAACTAATTGTTCCCTAATGTCTGTGAGGTGCCACAAGTTTCGGGTGAAATGCCCTGTGGGAATGAAGATAGATGTTAGGCCAGAGGTGGGCGGTATCGATGATAGAGGGCTCGTCTGCTATGTTCCCAAAGAGCTGCCATCACGGTTTGCAAACATGGTGATGACTTCTAAATCCTCATGGAAGTCATACAAGATGTCAGCCAAAACTGGGAAAACAATAGGAAGAGTCCAGTACCTCCTTAACAAAGCATTCCTTGACCTTCTGGAAGAAGGGAAAGTTGCTGAAATCAAGGCGTATGTATTAACCACAGCTTTAATAAATCAAAGTTGAACACCATTGGGCAGTCACAAAATATTTGCAACCCCCTTGTTGAGGACCCCAGTCACAGCTACTGACCCTGGATTTTTTTTATTTTAACCACCTACCCTGGAATTCCAGTGATATTTTTCATGACCACCCTGGAAATTGGGCTTACCCACCCTGGATTTTCATATTTTAAGGGTACCCACCCTGGAATTCCAAGGTCTTCTTTGACCACCCACCCTGGAATTCCAAAGGTCCTCAACAGGGGGGTTGCGAATTTTTTGCGACTGCCCATTGGAACAAGCATAAGTATGCCAGGTCAGACTAGACCCTGATGCTAAAACAACAAAAGAAAAATATCACCAGACTAAAATTAACAGTTAACTAAATACAGGGCTGTGGCGCAATAAGGGGCCCGGGGCCTGTGCCATGCCAGTTTTACCCCGAAATGACAAGAAATGAAAAAGTGGGACCAACAGAGTCAGTGCCTCATATGTCTTTAGCATTGTGCCGCCCTAGTTTTCAAGGCCTGCTATGGCCCTGAAATGTGAATATTGATGTGCATTATCAAAAGGGCTGCCTAAAATCAATTACGTTGTCTGATTGTTTGAAAAAGTAAACTTTGACCAAATCTAGAAAATTCATCTTTTACAGGGTCATAACTGGAAACCCCACTACGACAAGGGCCCCACCCACCCACCAAAGGTGGGGAAAAAACAGGCGAATGGGTGGGGGGGCTTATACTCCCTGTGATTGGCTACTAAAAGTCAAAAGTAACAATGCCAATGCCTCCTTGGAAAAGATCAAGGCTCGCCTGTGCGACGTGGAGGAGGGAGAGACGATGGAGGTGGTATTTGGTACGTCATTTACATTATTTTCTTATGAACAGAGTCTCAAAAACATGTCTCAAAAACACACATACATACGATACTTTCAGGTTTATTTATGCACCCAAAAGAGGTCTTCAGGTAAAGGCAATTTGGGTCAAATCTGGTTGCATTGCCTCTGTTCAATTTGAGTGATGGTATGGAGTGATGTATGTCTTCCTGTGATTGGTATTTTATTCTTATTGATTTACAAATTCAATGGAATCAAATGGTTCAGAATTAAGCTATGCAAATTGGAATAATCTACACGACCATGAAGTGCAATTGACAGCACAATGTACTCTTAGTGTGTTAATATCAATACCACAGAATTTAATCAGGGAGCTGCATTGGTGCGCCAGAAATGATAAAAGGGAGGCTGGCTAGTGCAAAGAATGTATCTATCTCTCATTCTAACTCCCCCCCCCCCTTTACCAAATAGGATGATATGATCTGTGGAAATACTTTGCTACTGTCATTTCTCTTTTCATATGGCATTCGAGCTTTGGTTTATGGTATTCCTTGCCCCTATCCCAAACAATAACATCCGCTCCCCTTTTCTGTTGGTTCACATAGAAATACTTGATGTGTGTGCAAATTATATTTTTGTAGGTCAGTGATACAAGCAAGGAAACTAGATACTAAATGAATAAGCAAGAATCCTTTTTGAAATTTTATTTTATCATGTAATCCATGTAATCCTACATTCAAGATTTTATGAGGCTATAATTTTACACTAGAAAAAACAGAGCCCAAATTGTCAAATTTATGTTTGTTAATTGTACTTTCGTGTATTAAAAGACATTCTTTTGCACTTTCGCTTGTATTTCGTTATCTGGTTATAGTTATTTATAAAGTAAAAGTTTTCTCTCACCTCCCAGCTACTTCACTTCAGCAAGAGAAACCCATGCAAGCTTGAAACAACGTGTGAACAGAAAAAAAGCCATTTTGAAATCGCAATAAAATCATGAAGCCTCTATGTCGTAACGACAGAACGAAAATAAACACTTTTAAAGAACTGTATTGAATCGCCTTTACTGGAAGGCGGTGGGCGCACAAGGAAGATTGTAGTTTCAGAAATACCAGCTCTCGAAGTCAAGTGGCCGCAGGCATTTTCCTCTTTTTTGTAATCCTGAGTAGCTCTTGAACGACAGGAAAGCGCACAAAATCTACTGTTTCTCTTGTACTTTTACCGAGAAGAAACAAGCATAAGGGTTCTAAGTTAAGCAACTCTTTGACCTGATTTCTTGTGGGTTTTCAACTGTTCGCGAATTTTCAAGCCCGTCGAGTAAAATCGACAAAGTTAGGACTGCAGAAATCTCATACTTGGATCGTCGAGATACATAACGATAAGTTGAAGTCACTGTCCGTGTTCCTCTGTACTTTTTATGGTGGCAAAAGCACCTAAAATCAAGTTTTACCATGATCTACTGCCGAGCCGCCGCAGAACCGCCATCTTGGATTATTCGACAATACAAGCGAAATACCAGCGGGGCCTGGGTCCTAATGTTTTGATCTATGACGTCGACCTATTGTTTTCCTTTCTTCCCGAACTGGCATAACGCCAAACTGCTAAAGTAAAGTAAAAGTAAAGTAAATGTCCTTATTTAACGATAACTCGTAATAGCCTTCGGCTAACAAACCTGAGGTCGACGGTGCACCACTTTACCCCCTTTCTCTTATCAGAGCTCCAGGTGAAAGGAATTCAAAGCTATAAGCAAGCTACTCAGAACAGAGAAAAGTCGATACGGTTGGTCGATCCGGGATTCGAATTCAGGGCCGTACGCACAGTGTGCCGTGCACAAACACACTGCGCCACCTAGCCGTACCTTGCATCTACATCTACATCGTCCCTCTGCTAAGAACGATTTTTTTATAACCGTTTATTGACATTTGAATACTCCTGGAGCGGGCTTCCTGTGGTCCGGTGGCCGCACACCGAGTGGGGAGCACGTGTATAAAACGTAGCGAAAACGTGGTGTTCGGTTTTTGTGATCGTACAAGGACACGAGTTGAACCTTGATGTTGTAAAAGCAAGTCTCTATTTTGTGCCTTAGAGCAATAAAGCCTAGTCGTCGTCATTAACCCCCTCAGCACATCATTAGCCTGCTCTCCAGTTGTTGTTGTTTTTTCGGATATTTTATTTTTTGGCGCGCGGGATTCCTGTGTCGCAGGGGGAAAGGAATCCCGCGCGCCAAAAAATCAAATATCCGAAATAAAACACTGGAGAGCCGGCTAGCAGGCAAGCACATCATTTGATAAAACACTCGGGGAGATGAAAGAAAACACTGTGAAACCTCATCTACAACGACAGCGAAGAGCATCCAGACGAAACACAAAACTCTGTCTCTCACTCAAAGAGAGTTGAGATGGTGCCACCAAACAAAGATTGCGGCCTACAGGTCTGACAGGTGGATCAAACAGGCGATGATCACCAGTCTGACACGGATAAAAACAACCAGATCGCGTGTCCGGGGCCCCAAGGGACAGACAACAAAGCATTGTGAGCAACTTGACGCTTGCGCAAAACAAAGCCCCGCTATGAATACTCAATTCTACCTCCTCATTTGCATATTCGAGATCCCATGAGATAAGCGCATGCGCAGCAAGGTCATTGAGTGTATCCTTCTTGCAGCTTTCTACTTTAGGCCATAATCCTTTTGTCGAAATACCGTGCATCGATAACCTCCTTACCTTTACAGGGAAGAAAACGATTGCAGAACCCATGGCGCTTAAAAAGGACGAAATGGCCGGTATTGGCGAGGATAGTGGTGAGCGGCAAAGCCCGCGCAATGAAATCCACACGGTCGAAGGTGAACCAACCGCCATTTTGAAAACCAAGAGCGCGAACGAGTCCGAAATGGACACTCGAGACTCCCGAAAGGGAAAAATCTCTAGGGTAAAGCCCTCCAACGGGAAGCAAGGTCGACAAACTCAGGCTGCTCCGATGGGGGGGATAAAGAGTCAGAGTTAAAACGGCGAAAGCCGTGTGAGAAGTCGACGGAGATATCAAAGGCAAAGCCAAAGGCGCCAAACAACACGAGCGCCGGCACGAGCGCCGGCTAAACGCAGTGGAGCACATGGCGAATGATATGAATGAGATAAAACGGCAGCTAAGTGCTGTACTACCCGTCATAACTGAGATAAAAACTTCAATGACCAAGACGGGCGGGAAAGCGAAAGCGAATCCCTTCCTTCAGATAGCGAACACGACGTCACGCGTTCCACTAAAGTGACATCCAAACCAGCCTCGCACGACAAAGCTTAGACATCAGAGCCACCAACGAAAAGGCCCGCACCGGGGTCCTTGCCGTTATGGCAAAACGCATAAACAAAACACAAAAGGACGGAGAGGAAATAGATTCTGACTTAGCGGATCTCCTAACACAACTGCTTAGTCAAGGGATGAGCAAAGAGTCCAGGGACGAACTAATGGGGAAATTTCCCTTACCAAGCAATTGCCACCGACTCGATGTGGTACGAGTAAACCCTGAGATTTTTAACAGTGTTAGGAAGGAGGTGAAAACCGACGATATCATGATGCAAAAGGCACAGAAACCCTTACTAAAAGGCAAAACAGCAATAACAAACCTTATGGATCATTGCATTAAATCAACCAAGGCAATGCAGCAACCAAGGGAATGCAGCCTGATGTTGAAGAAATCTCAAAAATACTGTCAGATGCTATCTCTCTTTTAGCAGATGCTTCTCATGAAATTGATTTGAGGATGAGGTCCCTGTTCAAAGGAGAAATGAAACCGAATATAAATTATTGTGTAGTGAGCAAAATCCAGTAGAACAGGATTTCCTGTTTGGATCCGATCTGGGAAAAGCTGTCAAGGACTAGACTGAAGCAAGTAAAGTGACTTCAAAAGTCACAGCTAAAGAGAGCTCAGCTAAAGCGTCACTCAAGAGAGCTCGCACCTCTACAAGTAGTCAAAGCAGACCAGAACAGCGGAAGACATTTCCATTTTTAGGCCGGGGAAGCAAGCAAAGAGGGAGCGGGTACAGGCCTCCACAACACAGGAACCAGACCTCATTCCAAAACCGTCGTTGACAACATTTAATCCTGCAAGCAAGCAGGTAAGAAATGTAGCAATACACTCAGAGAAATCTGGGACGCAATTGCAGGATACACTGGTTACAAAAAATACACTGGTTACAAAAAATATCGTAAAAGTGGGAGGACTGAAATATTGCCTACCCAAATGGGAACAAATAACATCAGATATTGTCTATAGTTTGTAGTTATACAGTTGAATTGGATTCTTATCCTTTACAATTAAGACAGCCACAACAGCCTAGGTTTGGAGCTCAGGAGGGATTTGCTCTCCATACATTGGTGCAGGAGCTGCTTGAAAAAGGAGCAATTGAGAAATGTTCTCACGAAGAGGGGGAATTAAGCTCTCCTGTTTTCCTGCGACCAAAGAAAAATGGAAAATTTCGCCTGATACTCAACCTGAAAGTTTTAAACGAATATATACCAAAAATCCATTTTAAGATGGACACAATTCAATCGTGTATCAATTAGATGAAGCAGGGCTGTTTTATGACATTGCTCGATTTGGCCGATGCATTCTATGCTGTGTCTTTAAGTACAGACTCGCAAAAACTATTCAAATTTAAAGTTGGTGACCAACTGTATAAATACGTCACTATACCAATGGGCTTAAGTTAATCTCCCCGTATATTTACTAAGCTTCTAAAACCAGTGTATGCAACGCCAGAGGACATGTATCCAGTGGCTATTGAGATGACAGTTTCTTGATTGGGGATTCAATTGCTGATTGCCAGAAAAATGTGACCGACACATATGATTTGTTCACCGAGCTGGGTTTTGTTGTTTCGGTGGAGAAACCAACCCAAATTATAACACATTTGGGATTTATTCTTGACTCAATCAACATGACTGTCAGCCTAACAGAAGAAAAAGTGGGTACAATGATTGCTCTCACTGATAGAGTGCTTAACAGTGAAATGTGTACTATAACTGAAGCAGCTCAGCTAATTGGCACGTAAGTGGCTTGCTCCCAAGCAGTTGAATATGGCCCCCTTTATTACAAACAACTTGAGATCGAGAAAACAGAAGCACTTACTAAGAATAAGGGACATTTTGAGGCATCCATGAGATTCTCAACCCTAGCCAGGGAAGACATTTCCTGGTGCAGAGAGAAGAGTTTTCATTATGTAAGAAAATATCCCATGGGAACCCAGCTTTTACACTCACAACTGATGCATCCATGGATGGCTGGGGAGCTAGTAGAGAGAATGCTAAACCTACAGGGGACGATGGCTTCACTGTGAAACTGCAGAGTACAACCATATAAATGCTCTTGAGCTCAATGCAGTTCTTTTGGGATTGAAAGCTTTATGCAGTAATGAAAGACATATTCATATCCATGTTCAAGTAGATAATATAACAGCAGTCACATATATAAATAACATTGGGGGGACCCACTCAATACACTGCAATACTCTTGCACGAATTATTTGGTTATGGTGTATAGAGCAAGGAATTTGGCTTTCAGCGTCACATATTCCAGGAGTAATGAACGTGATTGCTGACACATTTAGCCGCAAATTTGATGACAGGACAGAATGCAACTGAATCCTCAAGTATTTAGTCTATTGACAGATAGATATGGGTACCCTGAAATAGATTTATTTAATTACCAGTTAAAGCCTTTTGTCTCATGGCGTGCCGACCCTGAGGCCTGGGCGATTGATGCAATGTGTTTGGACTTGAGAAATAAATTTCTTTACATTTTTCCTCCTTCTCAGTATGCTGACGAAAGTGTTACAAAAGTTACATCAAGATCAAGGCAGAGCAATTGTTGTAGCTTCCATTTGGACAACCAAAGTTTGGTTCCCAAGGCTGTGTCACATGCTAATCAGTCAACCAGTAATTCTTCCGAACAAGAAAACTCTGTTACAACTACCGCACAACAAGTCAAGAACACACCCACTGTGGCCGAAGATAAGACTCATGGCTTGTCTCTTATCAGGCAACGACTCCGACTCCGGCGGTCAGGAGGATAAGTGGATTACGTTTTCAAAAACCAGGGGTGAGGATTCAGTTCACCCCACTGAAGCAAGTGTAATTGAATTTTTGACAGAATTATTTGATGCTGGTAGCAGTTACTCGGCAATCAATACAGCTACACTCAGGGACAAAATAGCTGAGACCCCCTACGCAAATTACGGTTAAAATATAATATTGCCCTTAAACACCTACAAAATCCCTTTTGCAGAGCCCTTAACCACCTCCCCCCTCCCCCACATCAATGTTCTAAAAATTGCACTGCAAATGTGATCGTAAGAAAACAGTTCTATTTTATAGAAGTATTGGTAGTAGCAATCTTCTTGTCGCAGTTTTGCCTTCCTCGGTCTTTGCCTCTCCAATTTGTCTTAGTATCAACCGCTCCTCCGTTTTTAGAGACTTCTTCGGGCGCTCCCGCTGTTTCCCTTCCCCTTCCTTTTTTGGCCTTTTGCAGCCATCCGAAGGCTCTTTTACTATTTAAAACTAGGTGCTCTCGAAAGCTCAAGTATTGTTGATATTTTTGAAACGCTAAATCCTCGATCATTTTTCAAATACTTCACATATGCTCGCTTTTCTGGTGATATGGCCGTCTACTTGCCCATATCTCAAGCGTGCGCCTAATTCCAAAATCAATATTTCATGACGTCATTAATTAGCACTGCAATTAACGAGGATAATTGACTATGTAAAACGTTCAGCTTCTCGAGATCTTTAAAATAAGACCAAGGTTGCTCCTCAACTCCCTTGTTTCAATGAGATACAGCTTACTATTGCTTTCAGACACTCAGGGACAAAATAGCTGATGCCCCCTACGCAAATTACGGTTAAAATAAAATATTGCCCTTAAACACCTACAAAATCCCTTTTGCAGAGCGATTAACCACCTCCCCCCCTCCCCCACATCAATGTTGTTTCCAGACCAATCGTTGTCCTCCAACATTGAAGAGGAGGGAGGGGGCTGAGCATGTTGAAAGTGAGTTTTAACGAATTCTCTATTTTTCGTGTACAGTAAGAAAGAGTCTCAGCTATTTTTGTCCCTGAGTGTAGGTCGGCATTGTCGTCGGCAGTGGAGTTCGTTGACAGTTCCTACACAGTTGGGGATCATCCATTAGTAAAACGCTTTGTGAAAGCCACATTTGTTAACAGACCTCCATTGCCTAGGTACCAAACCACATGGGATGTCTCAAAGGTTCTGGATCAGTTAAAAGCCTGGAGCCCAGCTGATAAACTTACTCTTAAGTTGTTAACACTAAAGGTAGCAATGCTTTGCATGCTAGGTACGGGACAAAGAGGTCAGTCTGTGCACTTGATGGACATTGCACATTTGATAAAGGAGACATCTGCATACAAATTCCACCTCAATAAACTTATCAAGCAATCTCGACCAGGAAGACCTAATCCTGTTTTGATTTTACCAGCTTATCCAGTAGATAAAAGACTTTGTGTTATGAGTTACATGGAGGAATATCTCAGAAGAACCGAACTTCTGAGGAAACCAGGACATACACAGTTATTTCTCAGTTATCTTAAACCATTTAAACCTGTTGCTAAGAGCACTATTTCAAGATGGATTAAATCGGTTATGCGACTGTCTGGTATTGACACCACAACATTTGCCCCCCACAGCACAAGAGGAGCTGCTACTTCAGCAGCAGCTAGGAAAGGTGTGCCACTGGATGCAATTTTGTCTACTGCGGGGTGGACAGGACAATGTACATTTGCTACATATTACAATAAGGAGGTGGCACAGGATAACTCGTTTGGAGAGTCCGTGTTAAGCTGTTCCAAGTGACATTGCTGAGTTTTTTCTCATTGACATTAGGAAATACAGTTTCAACTGGTATTGACCTTTATAACATATATTACATAGGAATCAATCGTGTTGTTCCATATAGTGGTTTATGGGTTTATAAGCTATTTGGTTAAGGCCCATATGCTTTGAAGTCTCATGGGAACTCGAATATGCAAATGAGGAGGTAGAATTAAAAAATTAAACAAGCCTTACCTGTAAGGTGAAGTTTGATTGCAATTCTACCTCCTCATTATTGCATAGAGAGATCACATGCCCTCCCATAAGGTTATGACAAGGACATTGTCAAAGTCGTAACCCTCCCTGTTGTTCCTTTTATATACGTATGGGCCTATTTAAAGAATGACCTTGTTGCGCATGCGCTTATCTCATGTGATCTCACTATGCAATAATGAGGAGGTAGAATTCCAATCAAACTTCACCTTACAGGTAAGGCTTGTTTAATTTTTTAATTCTCTGACATCATACAAGAAGTCATGCGTGTAAAGCTGGACAACGACATGCTAAAAGATCGCTACACCAGGCCAGAAAATTGCAATTGTCTGGAAACAACCAGAGTTACCCACGGAACTTGCTCCGAAGACATCAAACTCCAGTGCATACAAGCCAATTTACTCAAGGTGGAGTAATACGCATTGTTTTACTCATGGATGAACTTATCAAAGTGCAGGATAAGATTTCACAGGATCTGTTAGCTGTGGATGGTATCCTCACCAAGACCTCAGATGCTTTGGCCTTACTGGTGCTGCTCATTTTGGCATAAATATGCAACGACGAGACAACTTCAAGCCTGAGTTAAATGCTGATAACAAGAACCTTTGCTCCTCGACTGTTCCTTTCACTGAGTTTCTGTTTGGGGATGATCCTGACCTATCCAAACAGCTCAAACAGACCTAGCAAAAGCTACTAAAGTTAGCAAAAGAATTAGCAACATTAACCGTGGGCGTCAAATATAAATACCTTTACCTATAACCTAACCCTGGCTATTTTGTACTTACATGTATCATAGAGTTTTATAACAAAAATAGCGAAGATAGTAGGCGCGCTCTGATGAGTTGAGAGCTGTGCATTTTCCTACTATAAACACC
This sequence comes from Scolanthus callimorphus, assembly GCA_033964015.1. Taxonomy (NCBI): domain Eukaryota; kingdom Metazoa; phylum Cnidaria; class Anthozoa; order Actiniaria; family Edwardsiidae; genus Scolanthus; species Scolanthus callimorphus. The sequence continues at coordinate 26,164,644 of CM066916.1, read as the reverse complement.
CTGCAGGTGCAATGCTATTTTATAAAAGCAATAAAATCAGATTTCAGTGGTTTACAATGTGATAAATGCACTCGAGATGTTGGACAAACACTCGAGAGGTTTGAAACTCACTCAGCTTGTGAGTTTCAAACTTTTCTCATGTTTTTCCAACATCCCTAATGCATTTATTACATTATAAACCACATAAATCCGCTTTTTGTTGCTTAAGTAAAACACACAGTCATCATGTAACAATGAAAAGAACTGGCAAGTACTATAGATAAGTCACTAGATAAGCACGTCACTAGATAAGTATACAGTGTACAAGTTTTGTAAAATGTGTGCAATGTTTTTAGTATCAATAAATAAGCATCACTCAGCTAATTATCACAATCAATGTAATATGTTGTAGGTATCAGGTATCAGTAATGGCGGAGGCAACGAAACGAGGAGCAAAAGCAATGAAAAATTCACCCACAAGCACACCCATTAAACCACGCAATAAGCAGTTAAGACTGAGTTAGTGGATGAGGATTGGGATTTAGCCAAACTGGGGAAACTAGTAGTCGATATGAGTAAAAAATTAGATAAGTTGGACTTCATTGAAGCTAAGTTGGTGCAAGTTCATAATGACATACGTGACCCCAAGCAACCGTATACTTATGTTAGCGACCTAACGGCTGATGTTCAAAAAGAGCAAGCGAACCAAAACGTCAAATTGGGAGGCTTAGAAGAGAAGCTGGAGTCACTCGAGAGGCAGCTACAGAAGCTACATGCGGACACGCACTCATTTTTTATAACCTGCCTGAATCGGAAACTGAAAACCCGTTCAGCACAGTGTACAACCTGTTGAGCACCAAGCTAATGATTGAAGATGCAGGCAGCATAGAAATTGAGAGGGAAAACAAGACCAATCGTTGAGAAATTCCTCCGATTCCAAGATAAAGAGTGCATACGTAGAAATGCCTCAAAATTAAAAGGAACAAAGATCAGGATTGCGGAGCAATATCTAAAATAAATTGCGGACGAGAGGAAACGGAAAAGAATAAGCAGAGAGTGTCATTTGTGAAAGACAAACTCATAATTAATGGACAAAGAGTTAGACTCAAGACAATGACACGATCAACGCAATGCAAACAAGCTAAGTATATTTTTCACAGCATACATGCGTGCGCATTCTAGACAGAGACTCTATTCCTTTTTACTTTTAATTTCCTTCAGGGTATCAGATTTAGTGCATGTTAAATTAAAACGATAATTACCTCAGTCTACAACTGATAAGCTTGGCGCCATTGTCAGCTATCTCAATGTTGCTAGTATTACACAATCACAAATGCTTGCTAATTGTCGCGAGTTATAGTATGAGCTAAGCTTATTCTATTCTATTCTTTCAACTATAACTCGCGACAATTAGCAACCATTTGAGATTCTGTTGACCATCCAAATGAGAATGGGAAGCTGTTCCAAATGAGAATGGGAAGCGTGGCCTGAGGACTGGCTTGAACGGAGCCATGGTATCTTGCAGTTGAGCGTAGTTGGTTACCTGATTAACCAGGCCGAACCAGCTTCTGATGTCGGATGTGGACACTGGAAAAGTCTCGGATCGCGTCCAGGTACTTGGGGAGGGGCTCGATCATAGTATCTGACCGCCTGAAGCCAGCAAAGAATTACTGACCTCTACTCGTGAAGCGAAGAAAATGTCACATTTTTGAAAGCTGTGCTGCGAAGTTATGAGCGGATATGTCTTTGCGAATTTCTTCATGACTTCCTCATGAAGAAATGGACTCCTCGATGTAGAATTATGGTTTAATCACAACGATGAGGAAGTCCTGCATCAATACAATAGTCAAGCGTTAAGCATACAGAATAATGCAAGCATAATAAACAATAACAACCACCAATAAGGCTGGTGATAATAAAGTAACTTCACTACTTACATAGAGGATATATAAAACTAAAGTCTCTAATACAAAGCAGTGTTTGTTCTTAAAGTCAAGATGGTCAACTCTCTCTTGAGCCTGTGGCCAGCGGTCTATGAATATGTGACCTAGTAGGGTCAGCGGTGAACTGTTCAAGATTGATATCATACGTAGAGAAAAAAGCAATTATTTTTCAGAATCAATATGGATTTAGAAGTAACTAGACGCACGAAATGCGTGAACTCGGGCTTCTCTTGAGGTCTTCAAGTGCGTGCAAAAAGGTCAAAAGGAAGGAGAACGTTATTAGATTTAATCTATTCACACTGGTTTGCAAAAATATTACTTTTTGAAAAAATGGATATGTATAATTCATGAAAAGAAAAGTCCCGATATGCATATCGCTAAATATTGTTCCATCATGGCCAGTTCCTCTATGGTTTTCAACGCAACTCAGTCTGTTATCATTCTTTAGACTACTCTTGCTTGGGAAGGACTTTCCTCTCTCATTTGTAATGCATTGCTTCATGGAAAACGTACATTTTTACAAAGTCAGCAAAGATCAGTTAATAAGACTCCAAGCATTTCATGACTTTGATAGTCCTCCTCCACTGCAATAGTTGGAAATACTGTAAGATATCTTTTGCTAAGTATGAAAGATCAGTCTTTCCTCGAAAGCTGATTTCCAAGTTGCTAATAACAGGAACACGGAAGGTTATGTTCATGAAGTTTCAAATATTATAATACCAAAAAACGTTAAAGGCAGCAGGTACTTTGAGTTTGTATTACAAGAGGCAGAAAATGTAAATAAAAACACGAACTTCTTTGACACAGCACTTAAAAGAACAATCCTTTAAATGGCGCAATTTAAAGACACGAGTTGCAAACGTTCGCCTGAGGAACGGTCCTTCTGCAGTTTCCAGTTTAGTCGGTTTCGTTTAGCCCAGTTTCGGTCGGACCGAAAACATTATTTTCCTTCGTTTCCTGCAAATCTCTTCGAGCATTCGTAAATAAATGGCATTGGTCAAGTCACACCCGAATTTGTTCTATCAGGAGTCCATATCTATTAAATGTAGCCATATTTCTAGGTTTTAAGTCGGCTAGAAATCGAAGGTTTCATATTCTTCTTTCCACGCGGACCTGACGGCGACGACCATGTTTGTTTGAGGCAAAAACGTATATAAATAGATTCTGCGGTCTGATTGGCTAAATTTTGATGCGCTGTGAAGAATCTGTTAAGAACTGCACACTGATTGGCTACGCCATTTTGAATCTGCTTTTTGCGTCTGAAAGTTGAAGGGGAAAAAAGGGGGCAGATTATAACTTGGTTTCCACAGGAAGCCCGAGTAATCATTCTACAGACTTTGCAATCATAGATCTCGTTGAAAGAATAACGCAAAGTATAGAGAAAAATGAATATACCATAGGAATTTTTCTTGATCTTTCTAAGGTATTTGACACCGTTAACCATAAGATTCTTGTAGCAAAACTTAATTTTTATGGAAACAGAGGAATTTGTAATGATTGGTTTGCCAGTTACCTGACTGGACGTAAGCAAATAGTAAAATACAATGACTATACTTCTAATGAAAAAACGATAACATGTGGAGTTCCTCAAGGAACAGTACTAGGACCTCTATTGTTTCTCTTGTATGTAAATGATTTATTTAACTCTTCAAAGAAACTTAATTTTATAATGTTTGCAGATAACCTTCTCTTGTATTTGACCTCTGTGGGTCTCGCTCGTCAAATTTGACAACTGCGAATGATGTCTGCCAGCTAGCTGTCAGACCACAAAAGATTTTTGCAGCTTAACAAAATTTGGGGAGCGAAAGGGGCTCTACGAAATTTGTAATCGGCTTCTTTGAACTCTGGTGGAATGTCAAAATATTTGACAAAATTTGGTAATGGCGTTCGCACTTGTATCAGGCTCCCGATGACAGATTTTTTTGCAACACAAATACCAAATCTACGCAGTGCGAACGGGACCTAACTATCATCTGTATTTGATTTAAACTTTTCTGTGAAAAAAAAATATATTGGAATCGTAGCTCAATTTCTCCCACCATTCAGCAATGGATCCCAATCAGTACAGACCTCGTACTCCGTTATCCGAAAGTATTAATACCCAAGAGGCGTATGGCGGTTTCCCGGCATATAATTATTATGGATCTCAGGTCTTTCCTGTGATGCATCAACCAAGTCCAAGTTTCACAAGGAACACGGGTGAATTTTATCCATTTCCAGCGGAAACTATTAATCCGAACCGCGATAGTTTTAGCGCGCCAAAAGAGAATTTCACTGATAATCGTGAAGAGCAGGCCTTTACAGCCCCCAAAGTATCGTCCTCAAAGAGAAAAGGCAAAAAGAAAGCTTCTCCGAAACAGAAGATACCAGCACAAAAGCAGTACGGAACATTTTCGTCGGGAGAGGAACGCTTTCTGGTAAATTTATGGCGGGACAAACACGAGCATCTAGAAAGCAAGAACTCTAGGGTAGTGTGGTCAAAATTGGTGGAGGAGCTTAACGCCAAGTTTCACACTAATCGGACGGTGGAAAAATGCAAGCGTGAGATCGCGTATTTATTGGATAAATACAAGGAACGAGAGGATTGGAACTGGATTCAGAGCGGCGGCCATATTTGGAAGAGCCCTTTCTATGACGAAATAGACGGAGTGCTTGGCTGCAGAGACTCTGCAACCCTGCAGCACGTGGGGGAAAGCTGTTCCTCAGAGGAAGCTGGCCATTCTAGTTCGAAGGAAGGATCGTTCGAAGGAACGGATGGTGGGGTCCAACATTTGCCCATCCAACAAACGCAGAGCAACAGAAGGGAAAGGAAAACCAAGCGCCGCAAAACGAGTGTTGCAGATGAACAGGATCAAGTAATCGCAGCGACACTAACAAGCGTCAACGAGCAGGGAAAACAACTAACTTTTGTTCTGGAGGAAGTCCAAAAAGGACAATCTGAACAATTAAAGCTTATGGTAAACTTTATGGCTTCCATGGCGGAGATGATGAAGAAAACAAGCTAAAAATCCTTTGTTGGGTCTTCGCTCAGCTCGAGGTTCAAGCTATTTTGAAAGAATCCTGAAACTTATCACATAAGAAACAATCAGCATAGGTTTATAGTTTTGATGCAAATAAAAGCGCGAGGAAAATTATTTTGCTTCGGCAGGACATGATTTATAGACACAGAGACATTTAGTGATCATTCAAATCAGTAATACCTGTACAATTTTTTATTTGCGATTCTTTTATCAGCCTCAGTGAGGTTTTTAATTGATTTCTATATATAATTTTTAGTAACAGTTAACTGTAATGAGCGAAGTATCAGCCTCGTAACATGGTATATGGGCTCAGGGCTCAATGCCCAAATCTTAGGGCTCAATACCCAAATTATGGCCGGGATCAGGGCTCAGAGGGGTAGACTCAGGGCTCAAGAGGCTGGAATCGGGGATCAACTTCGAATCAGGGCTCAATCTTACAATTTCACGTTAAGTCTGCTGACCGGATGCGGTGGCTAGAAACTAGTCGATAGGGGATGTTTTGCTTCCGGTAGATCGCTGGCGACGTCACGCCCCCTGTACGGCGGAAAGCTCAACACTTATGAATAAATTAAATTTGTTCAGAAGTGTTGACGTGTTGAGCTTCCGGAATTCATGCCATTAAACTGACACACCACCTCGACAGACCACGAACCCGGATAGTTTACAGTAGTTCCTAATTCGGAACTAGAAAGCCTTGTACTTAGTTACTTGGAAATGGGAAGGAAGAAAAAGAAATGCCGCGATAGGGAAAGGTGAGTACCGGTTTCGATGATTTGCTCCAGGCAATTGACCTTTGCTTCTATCCATTACAGCCAACAAAACGTTTTAATCTTGTAGGTCCCGCTCTCCTCGTCGCCGATCCCCTAACAGGGAAAGGCGAGTACCGGTTTCGAATGATGATTGCTCCAGGCAATTGACTTTTGCTGCTATCAAGACTATCCATTACAGCCAACAACGTTTTAATCTTGTACGTCCCGCTCCGGGTCCCGCTCTCCTCGTCGCCGATCCCCTCGCCCTAAGCCACGCGATCGCAAATCAAGGTTAGTTGAAGTTTATATTTACCGCGCGAGCTCTGAGAAGAACATCTACGAAGGCAGTAGTGTTCATGTCTGTAAGCAATCTGTAACAGAACCATTAAGCTGATAAAGTTCTGGATGTTTAGTACGGTGCTTTCGGCTTTGCGAACTGATTTCTTTTTTTAGTTTCTGTGTGTTCTGTGGGAGAATGTTCTGTAATGAATTTGGTCGAATTTTGGGGAGATTTTAGGTAGCTTGAATATGTTGAATACAGTCAAATTCGCAAGAAATCAGTAAAATAATCGTCTGCGTTTGTTAAATAACCTTTCAGCTGCAAAATTTGGAGTATTTTCGTGTAATATCGAGCGGATGGAATTGGATTGCGCATTTAATTTCCGGTCAGGCTGAACAACGTTCAAACTTGGAATTGTTTCTCTCTAAGGCTAAGTTGAACCATAATATAGGATTCTGAGTTGTTTATGTCATGTTATGTACAACCGAACACTGGTCGCGTATAGGTTTTGACGCCTTTGTTCAAGATTATCGTAGCAGGGGCAAGGAGAAAAGAATACAGACGGGAACGCCGCGCGCAAACCACGATAAAAATATAGGTCTTTGAGAAAGTCTAATCATTTGTTCGAAATTATCCCAATTAATGCTCATACATACCGTAAGTGATCTAATAAACGGCCCCACCCCACCCCACCACCCTTAAACTGAAATAAGCGCTGCTTGTGACCGGTGGGTTTTTGTGCCGGTTCGTTTGGGATGACTCGAATTATAAAGGAGTTTACGGAAACAACATGCTTAAATGCTTAAATAAACAACAACATAACGGAAAACAACCACACGACAAGCCGCTGGGACAGAACTGAATTTAATCACATACCACAACTTGACACACGTGCAAACGTTTCCAAATATGGGCATCATGACTAAGTATGGCACAAAACTAGTTATCAGAGTGCACGCATTAAAACACACAGTAGCAAAACCGTGCCAACTGACTTTACATAGCGCTACACCGCACTAAAACCTCATAATGCCTTGAGACTTGATATTTGCTAAGGAAGCCTTTCCCTTACAATTCTGAAACTCACTGTAAAATCAATACAAACTCAAACACATTTTCGATCTCTCTCTTCAAAATGCACGCACAACACTTTAGCTATTCCTGAATTCCTATTCCTGAAGGAGGTTAGTATTGTTTTTAGTTGCTGCGTTTCAACACATTTTCTCGATGTTAGACCTTTTCTTTTCTGAGAAAAAAAATCATTACATTTGTTTGGTAGGTCGCGATCAACATCACCACCAACTAGCTCAACTGAAGAACCACGCACCACAAGGTGTGATACTCGCACCTGTAAAGTTGGGCGGGAAAATTTCTATGATTCAGAGGACGGGCAGGGGACGGGGCTTCTGCTTTTGATGACGTTAATTGAAGGGTTTTACGCTTAAGTATCTCTCAAAAGAAGTACTGTTATTTTCCTTTAGAAGATGTGATAATGTTGAACAAACTAAAGTGCATGAAGTGTCCATATCTGAATTCTTGTCCAGTTCCACAAGTTCAGACAAGGGACAAAAAGGGTACTGAATTCCAACATTAATGCCAGTTGTTTATTTGTATACTTTCCAATCGTCGGTATCCTAACTACTTGGTGGATTCTCCTTTCCTTTCTAGCGAAAATATGCCCAGCTTAGAGACAGTAATTGAAAGTGAAGGGAAAAAGACAGTGGGAATGCCACGGAGGGATCTAGGTGAGTAATAAACAGCTGATAGAGTATAGTTCAAGAATTGAAAAATTGCCGATTGCTACGTTCGTAGGCTTTACCGACAAAATCTCCTTTCGGTTTTATTTCAGTTAGTAAGCCAGCAATGCTAACGGTCAAAGTGTTTAAACGGCCACCCTGCAGTTCAACTGGAATATTTCCTGCTGATTCCAAGCGGAGATTAGAAATTTCTGTCGAGAACTTAAACATGAAAACGTTCCAACAGGAAATATCAGGAGCATTCTGTTGCAAGACAAATGTCAAAGTTTACTACTATGACGGCGTTGATGTCATGCCGGTTGCAGGTGAGCATGATCTGCGATACGTTTTAGATAGGTTTTTGGATAACTATTGCTCTTTTGACAACCACGCGGACATTAACTGGGTCTACATTGTAAAACCGGAGTTGCGTGGAAATACCACCGACGGCGACGGCATAAAAGCATCGTAAACCAAGTCTGCACCTCGTTCATCCAGCACGGGTCAAGGCGACACAGCAAAAATTTACTGCGCGCGTAAAGGAACGCTTCCCAAACATCGAACGTTTAGAAGGTGGCAAGAAATTCCGCTGCAAATGCGGAAAAACAAGGTCCTTAAATGGCGACAACAGACTCTATAACATCAACCGTCATGTAAACACTACATGCATTTTACGTAAAACCGAGGGAAAAAGCATCGCAACCTTTTTCGGAAAACTTTGATAATGCAGTTTCACTGACAAATGATGTAGCAAGGACGCGATTGTACAGAATCATTGTTTTGTTATCTTTGATGTATTATTGCTATTATTTGTAAAATCTACTTCTAATGGACTAATCCATAATAGCATATCAACAATGATAATTCAAAGATTTATTTTTGCTATGTTAATGAATAATTTCATTTCATTGAATAAAAAATGGCTGATTAAATTGTCTAGAATGATTTCCTTCTGGAATTTAGGAAACAAATATTAGCTCTGGAGAAATGCTGCATTTGCATTAGCTAAGTACAACATTGTACAACATCTTTACAATGTATACGATGTTTTTGTCATAGGAGTTGTTACCAGTGTTGAAGAGAACGTCATCATCTTCAAAGTAGAATGTCGAGAGGTTGGAAATTAAATCTTCGAGCCCAGAGTTAAAGGGCGTTTTTTCTTCTCAATGGCCGATCAACGAATCCTTGACAACCCTTTATCAGAAAATCAAACAGCGTTTTGGACTTAAGAAGCTTTCCAAGCTATATTACTACGATGGCTACGACGTCCTTCTTGTGAACAGTGATGCTGACCTCGATGCCTACCTTAGATTCTTCAGAAGCTGTGCCGCTGAATATAGCAACTGGCGGAGTTTAGCGCGACTTTACGCTTTAGTAGAAGTTGACAAGAACGCCCCCAAAAGTGCATCAGTAATCGCGCACGATGACGTCACAATATCCATTGTGAGCTCAGAGCTTGTACACAATATTGTTTTAGGTGTGGCATCAGCGGTACTTTTCGAAACCCTTTCACAGAGTGATGAAAAACTTGTACGTTTTGCATTTCGTGTTTGTTGTAAGTACAGAAACAACTTTGTCGTATTAACCCCAGAGAAAGTTTTGTGTAGGTCCTGCAAAGTTACATTGAAGCTTAATAAGCCGTTTCAAATGTGCAACTTAACTGAGCACGTCCAAAATGCCCGATGCTGCAAAGATGAGAACTCTGTTGGAACGTACTTCTTACTAATGGGATGTCATGTAGCCAAGATTAAGCGAGAGATACTAGACATTGCGAATTCAATAGCAGATGCTACTGGTGCAGATGCACTGGGATTAATAGCTCGCATTTCGTCGCTTCCTCCAAACGTTTTGAATTTCCTCAGGGATTTAGAAAATGTTCTGCAGATGCGCTATCCTGCCGTTTACCACAAATGCACTGCCCGACTGAAGACACTAAAGAGCTTTTTGCAACCTTGGACTACCTATCCAGGTATAGTGGATGCGTCAGTCCCCAACCAGGTGAAACGGTGCACTGTAAACATAGCCGACGGTTTTGACGAAGCGTCGGCCCTTCTTTTTTTTAATGCTTCTGCACAGGTGCTCGACAAAGAACACGTTTTTTATCAGGAAACGCATGCTTTCCTATGGGAATGCTTTAACAATGGCCGACTAACAAACTTTTCAGAGAAATACCAGTCCCTCAGCAGATTCCAGGAAAGGCTGCAGTTCAAATTCGGCAAGTCGTGTAGCTACTTTCTTAGAGGTTTTGGGGGGAAAAGTAAAAAGCCTGGCTGCCTGACCCTGAGAGAATACATCGCAAGTCACAATTTCGGCATGATGCACCCAAACTCCATATCACGGAAGAACCCGTCTGATCTGAAGAGTGAAACCCACAAAGAGGAAGTGCTAACAGCAATTGATCTTTGCCGTGACTTGAACGTGGAATCAGTAAAACCCAATGCTGTCGACAACCAAGTCTATATTATAAACAAAGCCACAGATGGAATGGCCCTAAAGCCAGCTCTGCGATATGCGCCTTCCATTCACAAAGTTGTAGGCTTAGAGGAACCGTCACTATTTTCATTCGCAGACCTGCAAGAGGTTCTCCAGATGAATGAAGATGAACTCATAAGGTTGCTAAAATCTTTAGATTTTGTAACTGAAGCCCAGGAATTTCGAGTTACGAGTATTGACGGCAAAATGTCGTTTCCTATCGGGTGTTATTATAAATCCGGTAAAGGAGGGTCAGACAGGATGAAGCGATATGATAATGACAGCCGCAAAGTTGTTGAGACGTGCAAACTTTGCCTTTTAGATGGCATTGAATGTGTGGTTTCGTGTAAGGAATGCGAGGAAGGCATTGTGTGCGAGGATTGTGAAAACTTAGGATTCTCAAGTATACATGGGATGGAACGGAAGTGCTTTAGTTGCCAAGCTGGCAACTTAGGGTGTTTTCGATTGCAAGAATTGGCATGGGTATCTGACTCTGAAGCAGCGCAGAGATGTTACATGGCAAACATTGCCACAAATGAAGAAACCAGAGTGCCTGTGCCAGACCCTCCACACGTCCTGAAGCTTGTAAGAAGCGGAATCTTCAATTATTGGGTACTCTACGGAAACTTTCTCATCAGTTTGAAGCTGCTGCGTGCTGCTAGGGAAGATTCAAACCAAGCGATTTCAAAGCCTATTGCAAAAGTGCTCCGCGAAGCTGCATTCGCAACAAAGACAAAATGAACATGGCGACTGCCGTAGGCCTGTTCAAGGAACAGCTGTTGAATGTTCTGCCGGACGACTCAATTGTTGTTACCCTGGTACCAGAACAGGAACGATTTTGGCGGCAGAACCCAGCAAAGAGCTTGCTGCGATTCCCAACCGCAGTTGCTTTCTCAGCAAAGCACATCATCATGATTATCTCAGATAAGACGAAATCAGCAGTCTTCTTGGCGAACTTGCACAATCCGGTGTGCATCATACCGATCGCAGGTCCAAGCGACGGAATTTCAAGTCCAGTCGGGGTGGTTATCAAGGACAGCTACGTGATCATTGCAAACTCTGGGGTGCAAACTACCTTTAAAGTTATCGACATTGCCCCACTACTAAAGAGGAGTAGAGCTCTGTTGCAACATCAGTCGGACAATGGAGACGGCGAAATTGCAGATGAAGGAGGTAACATCAGGATGGCAAAGGTAAAAGTGTTCGACACACAGCTTTGGTCAACCACTAACAATTTAAACATTGGCACAATTATTTCTCTAACATCTGAACCAAACACTGATCAAGAGCAAATAACTGCCAGCACTACGTTGTATGGATTATCTACTAGCAGGCCAATCTACAAGTTTAGCGACTTTGAAATAGATCGGGTAAGCAAGTGTTTCAAGATAAAAGTTGAGAGGTACTACGCTTTTGGTGCCGAAGAGCCGTTGTGTATATACCAGGGCCTTGATGGAATTTACGTAAGTCTCCACAATGAGGGTATCCGATGCCTGAAGCTTCACAACCATGAAATTCGAGTCATCGACGTCTTGAAGAAAACACCATCTCTAATCTTAGGTATGACAAAGACGGCGGAAAAGTTCGTTTTCTCCGATGCATCTGATCACACGCTTAATTATGTTGTTGAGGGCAAGGTGACGGTGACAATGGGCGAATCCGAAGGATTTCGAGATGGGTTCTCACCTTGCTTTAATTCTCCTCCCACATAACATCATATCGAGAGAACATTTTTATCTGCGACGTGAACAACAAGGCCTTGCGTTTGGTGTCCAGTCTGAGTACATACAAGCACTTTGGCAGGCAGTTCTCTGCTTTTATAGAACTTTTCCAGCTAGATGAGGATCTTGATTACGAGAATGCTGCGTCTACGCTAGACGAGGGCATAACAATGAGTAGAAAACTTGAGAGATGTAGCTTCATTCACCTCCTTTACGACCCTAGATGTGGAGCATTTCTTAGGCGGAATGCGGACACCCTCTCGCCCTACCCCCGACATACACGACTACGCATCGCGACGGTCCAATTGCATTCTAGATTCAGTAGAAAAACTTTATCAGTCGTCTTTTATATTTTACACCGGCCCACAAAGCCACTACACGCCGAGGAGGCTGGGTCTGAAAGCACAGGAATGGCTACGAAAGTCGCACAGCAACAAAAGAAATAAGGATGGTCGAGATGAAGAGGAGATAATGAGTGCCGAGGAAAGGGGCCAACAAAGAAAAGACCTGCAAAACTTTGCTAAAGAGTTTGGAAGGGGTGTGCGACAACAAAGAACACGAGACAAGACCAAAGAGAAAGCCGGCACACTTCCACTCGCTCTGAGTATGTACACACGGCGGAATGTGACTACCAACGACGGGAAGATAGATCTTCTGGAAGAGCTTCAAGGAGCTGGCGGGCAACTCATCGTTCAAGAAGACGTTGATGCATACGAGGTTCTTTATAAAAAAGACGAAGTAGTAGCCCTCAAGCACAATTACAAGAGGTACATCATTCCCTTCTTCCTTGCAGTTCTTTCACAGGACCTTCATCATAACGGCGACAGATTCCAGGAAGATCGTGTTAGCTTGAGATGGCTCGAGCAATCAGAGGAAGATCCACTCATGTACCAGATTGGAAACTCTGATGACAGGAACTCACCTGAGTGTATCATCGGGCCCGTTCAAATAAGCCAAATCAGGGTTTAAGAAAAACCGCGAGAGTCCTGGGTCGAGGGGGAAAAAACCTCACCGGAAGTAATTTTCTTCCATATGTTTACTGTAAAAGAGCTCGGTTTTAGGCTCGATTAGTTGTGCTCTGGCGTTGTGATTCGCAGCTTTATACGAAAATATCGAGCACAAGATATTAGTTTAATCCTTTCTTCGCTAGAATCAAGGCAGTTTTGATCCTGAAATTATTTTCTGTTCAAGAAAACGGAGAAACGAAACTCGAGGTAAGTCACTTCTCCGTCAGTATTCTCTACCGAATGACAAACACGAGTTGATATGCTCTTGTTTCCTTCAAAGGACTATTAATACTCTTTAATTTTACAAATAAATCCGTTCTTTTCAAGCAATTATTTCGCTATGCAGCTGTAAATGGGTTATTCATGAAATCCTATTGACCTCTTGATTCTTGACGGCCAAGTAAAAAAACCCGCACACATGAAAAACATAAACAAATCGAGAATCTTTCTCGCGTTGTAAAATTCGCAGTTTATACGGACTGAAATATCGAGCACAGGATATTAAATTAATCCTTTCTTCGCTAGAATCAAGGCGGTTTTGATCGTGAAATTAGTTTCTTCTCAAGGAAACGAAACTCGCCTCCCATTCGTTTCTCTAGCAAGTGACATAATATAACTTGAGTGAGAAGCACTATTGATGACATGTTCTTGATATTTATTCATATTCAAATACGTAAATATATTTATTATTCTTCCATCAGACAAGGATTTATGCTTTTACGCACTGTAGCAATTCCACCTATCACCTCAATAATTCACGGCGCGGGAGTTGTGACAGAACTCCCTCGTTGGGTGGAAAGAAGCTGAAAGAACTTCCGTGCGATGTTCAACAGTCAGTTCTTCATCAGCAGTGTGGCTGTGTTCCGCCATTTGAGCTTTTCCCCTTCCCCTCCGCCGAAAGTTATGGCGAAACTCTGAAAGATTCGATTTGTTTATGCTTTTCACGTGCGCGGAGTTTTTTACTTGGCCGTCCTTGAGTTTCAAGTCAATAGTATTTCATGAATAAGCCATTTACAGCTGCATAGAGAAGAAATTGCTTGAAAAGAACTAATTTATCTATAAAAATAAAAAGACTTTAATAGTCCTTTTGAAGGAAACAAAACATTAACTGATGTTGTCATTCCGTAGAGAACCGACCGACGGAGAAGCCACTTACCTCGAGTTTCGTTTCTCCGTTTTCTTAAACTGAAAATAATTTCAGGATCAAAACTGCCTTGATTCTAGAGAAGAAAGGATTAAACTAATATCCTGTGCTCGATATTTTCGTATGAAGCTGCGAATTACAACGCCAGAGCACAACTAATCGAGCTCAAAATCGAGCTTTTTTACAGTAAAACATATGGAAGATAATTACTTCCGGTGAAGTTTTATCCCCCTCGACCCAGGACTCTCGCGGTTTTTCTTAAACCCTGATTTGGCTTATTCAAAAAGATGCTGACAAATTATATATAAACCGCACAGAAGAGCAGCGTTTAGTTGCATTACTGCAAGGGGCACCAGATTCTGAAGATTCATCTGACTCCCGTGACGATGAAGACGAAGACGAAGAGGCCCAGGTTGACCACGTCTCGCGGCCGCACAGATTCGAGGCTGGGACCAGTAGGTCCGGGAGGCGCACAACCAGATATGTATTTTAATTTGCAACGTCTATTTTCTGGCCCGCACCGTAATTGCGCAGAATTGCGTCCATCGTGAACCAGTAAAACCGTCTCTCGAGTGGTCTCCACAAACCGGCTTCTCCATCAGTGTATTCTGATGAGGAGGGTGGCTCGTCAACCGGCAGGACGAAAAACAAAACCTGACAGAGGGATGATGAGCTCTTGTAATAAGAGCCAACAGCCAAACATGCGCGGACAGTTATACTCGATGGCTAAGTGTCCTGGCATCGCCTCGCATCGCGCGTATTGGCAGCAGAAACCGGGCATTGTGTAAGCACTGTCACAAGTCAATGCCCCGAATCAGAATGTACTCTTATTCTTTAGTGAATGCATCACATATCTTTGTGCTATTGAAATAAGGTACACTATAATAATAATGGAGATCAAGATCTTGGCCATCAAGGTTAGCCATTGAGTACGTTTGGTCGATGATTCAATTTGGACTTTTTAGAGCAATTTGCATAAAAAAATTGGATCGGCTCAAAATTTTCGTACAGGCTCAGGGATCAAACATTTCCGGAAAATCGGGCTCAGGGATCAACATTTCCTGTAAAAATAGGGCTCAATGTATCCTAAATAAACAATGTTACGAGGCTGGAAGTATTCTCAGTATTCAAATACTGATTAAAGAATAAAGATACGGCTGAATTTCGCATTAATTTCGTAATAATCAATCTCAAACCAAGATTGTTGAGGTTGTGGCCATATCCAGTAAGGACGAACTTGCCACCGATGCTGGTGCCTGGCTTCACACCTTACGTTAGCCAGGGTCTCGAGCAGTTGTAAATGGCGTAAACACAATAGCAATAAAAGCTGCTGTTGCACCATTGTCAAATAGTGCACGAGAAGAAAAAAAGGAAAACAGCGCCAACATGTTTCACAGCAACATTTTGGTTGTAGATTGATCCAGTCATGCACAAGTTGTAAACACCAGCTCAAATTTCACATTGATTGGCATTTAGGATTATCGGCTGCAGTGCGAACACACACACCAAATCTTGTCTCAACAAAATTTAGTGACACGACAAATTTTGCAAAGGAACAAACTGGCTTTTTGACATAAGTGCGAATGGGACCTTAATCAAGAACTAGAATATGTTAGCAAGTGGTTATGTGACAATCAGCTATCCTATGTAAAAAAGACTAAGTATATCATTTTTATAGCTCTCATAAGAAAAAACTTAATTCAGATATTAATGAGTAAAGGAAACCAAATTTCTTGGTGTTACCATTGATGAACATTTACCATGGAAACCGCAAATAAATCATGTCACAAAAAAAATAACGAAAATATCAGGAACCTTATGCAAATTATGCCGCTTCATTGGCAAACAGATTCTAAATATGCTTTATTATAGCCTTGCTTATCCGTATCATTATTGGCAATATAATGTGGGCTAATAATTATAAAACAAGACTGCAAAAGATACAATCTCTACAAAAGAAAATTATACGAATTATTACTTTTTTCAAATCATAAAGCGCCATCTCTACCTCTAATAAAGCAATTAAATTATATCAACATAAACCAGATCAATAGTTTACAAATCACCTGTTTCACATTCCGCCTACTTCGTGGCTACTTGCCTGCACAATTTGATTCACTGATTACGATGCACAACCTCATTCACAATCATAATACAAGACAACCGATTAAACTTCACAAACAACCCAAATGATCAAATTATAGACACTTCTCCACTAAATCTTGCTGCATCAACACTTGGAATAAGCTACCAACAAACATCATAAATTGCAACTCCCTAAATATATTAAAGAAGAAATTTTACTTATTAGCACATAATGACAATTTATAATTAAAATCCCAGAAATTCAAGCCTCTCATGTTAGTTAACAATTTCCCTCCATTCCATTCTGAACCTGAGTTACAATAAATTATAACTTTTATAATTTTTAATGTTGTAAAGGAAGACCACTCAAAAAGCCCCCTCAGGTTTACTTGGTCTTTCCTCATTTTCATGGATCGATGTCGACCAGCCATTACTGACTAACAATATGGTCTTTGAAAATCGGCCTCGCGTCCCTTATTCTTTTGTCAGAATCCCTAGAATCCTGAGGGACACTTATACACATGTATCTGGTTAACTCTTTCGCCGCCATTGTCGAGTTTTCTCGACATCCGGTTTCGGGTTTCGTACCGCCATTGTCGAGTTTACTCGACATTGAAAACAAACCCAGAATACCCCTCAATCTGTGTCCCTAGAGGGTCATTATTGAATTGAAATAGCTTTGTATACCCTCTAGACTAGTATTGCATAACTTAGGAGCCATTTTGAACACGATTTTGCAACTTTCACAACATTTCAGAGCTTTATTACTTCTACACATATTTTTATCGAATTTCGGCCCTTTAAAAATGGCGTCAAGACGAAGATACGATATAGAGGAAGCTATTCAGTTTATTCAAGGCGATTCGGGCTCGGAAATGAGTGATTTCGAGGAAGATTCCATCGAAGATGAAGGCAGAGAATCGAGCAATGAAGAAAGCAGCGAAGAAAGCGCTGAAATTGGTCCTCAATCTTCCCCCGTGGCTAGCGACGATGAAATACCGCCGCCAAACAACCGACGCCGACAACCTCGGTTCAGAAATCAAGGCCTAGAATGGGAACAAGTAACAAATTTTACCAATTTACAACAAGATTGGCTACCTCCATTCACTGAGAGGCGAGGAGTCCTTGTTGATACACTGAGTTTTGAACCTGTGGATTATTTCAAGCTTTTCTTCCCGGATGGATTATTTGACCTCGTGGCGGAGCAAACAAACTTGTTTGCAGAACAATTTTTTGACTCTCCTGCTGAGTTTACTGAACACTCGCGCTTCAACAAATGGTCCAATACTTCCCCGAATGAACTGAAGGCATTTGTTGCTTTACAGATTTCCATGGGACTGAACTGTAGGCCAACAGTCGAGGATTACTGGAAAAGATTCTGGTTGTGCCATGCTTTGAGCGCTATCACACCTTGCAGAACCCATGAACTTTTTTTATTACTGTTATTTTCTTGCTTATGATGTGTTAGAGGTACCTTTGGAAGTTTTGTAGATTCCAAAGACTCTAGATAATTCATTACTAAAAGAAATGACTGAGCAATTCATAGGATGTTTATGCAATAATTTTTGTTGAGATTCCGTGATAATCAATTATTGTTAAATAATCCTTTAAATCTTCCTCAAATCAGAAATTAGCTTTTCACAAAAAGATATCTTTTGTCTGCATGCTATTGCATGTTATTTATGTAAAATGGGGGGACATTGGTTTCTTTATCGATCATTTTTTGCTTCATAATAGAATTTTGAGCAATGTGTAACGCAATATTGTTTAATATGTAACTTATTAACATAATTAGGACTTCAACATGTTTAACAACTTACATGCTTAAGTTCCTGAAGATTTGATAAAATTATATTAAATAGATCTGGAGATATTAAAGGAAATGTAATGTCATCCAATTTTTGTGTTTTGGTCTTAAAAAATATGGCGCTGGGGGACTACGTCACTACCTGGAAGGTGGCGGTGAAAGAGTTAAACCCCAGAACTACCATTGGACATCATTTTATATAACAGCCTTGTTTTCAATCAGAGACCATGCATTATTTTTGGGGACTAGAACCTATATATATGCAATAATTTTAGTCACACCTTCTGGCATTGGCAGTCTGGCTCAGTGGTAAGGCAGCAGATCAGCAAACGAAAGGTTAGGAGTTCAACCCACGGTGGGGGAGCAGGAAAAAATTGATTTTTTTTTTTATAGGAAGTGACATGTTCGAAAAAGAAGTGTACCGGCGAAAACAGAGATTGTTTGAAGCTGATGAAGTTACAATTGTGTGAAGCTGATTGGCTGGCAATTACCACTTCCATAGACACTTCTTTCTGTCCACACTCACAAGAATGAATTAAAAAGAAGAGATAGAGGAGGGAATCTCCCTTGTAACTCATATTTCCTTTGACCTCCACCTATAAAGTTGCTGATTAGGTATTCTGTCTAAAAAAAGGGCTAATTCGGTGTGCCCTATTCTACTCACATGGGGACCATCCACAGTGAGGCTAGTTAGTCCATTGTGGACTAACCCTGTACTACTCATGTGGCTTTGTTACTGCTATCATTTTTATGGGTTGTCTTGGGCTCACAAGAAACTATGCTACCTGACCCCACCATTCATCCCCTGGTGGTGCAGGTGGTGGGTGCTGTGAAACATATTCTTTTCCAAAGGAAAATGAATATCACCACCTCTCACATAAGAGTTATCGTGGACAGTTATGATTATTGTCCTTGGATTTGTTGGTTTCTTGCGCTGGAGTGACTTATCAAAAATACTTGTTGAGAAATTATAACTTTTGGTATCACAACAAATGATGGTTGTTGTATCTTGGACTCAACAAAATGCTCTATGCTAGTTGAAATATCAATAAATGACAGATTTCAAATGTGCATCGTTTCTAGGCCCACCTCAGGCTTCAATTTAAGTATTGCCCCACTGAATCACGTGGAGCTGGGGGAGGTTGCAGGATTGGAGGGGATCACTCAATTTCGGGAGAGCGAAAGGGGGATCAGGCGAAACTTGGAAATTTTCGGAGGAGTTATGTAAATCGGGACAGTCTTCACTCAACTGATATATAATTCTAGTAGAACTTCGCGCGCATAGCATGATATGAACATATTTTCGAACATCACTTGATAGGATGCCAACGAGTATTAGACAAATTGTGGACTTCAAGTATCAAGCGGACGCAAAATATAGAAAACGCAATCTTATTCTTACCTTTGTTAGTCTTTCCGGTGACATTTTGAGGAGATTTGCGCAGATTTTGACAGGATTTTTTCGCAGTTTGTTCGGCTATTCAACAAACGTCTGCACCCGCCAAACTTTGTCTTTCTAAATACCTGACCAGCATGCAACACGGAATGCATGTGACCGCTATGACTCGTATCCAGCCCTCCTCGCCTGCTTTAGTTAAGCGCGCCCTTGTCGCGCTCTCGCGCGCACTCTTCACTCTTTCGAACTTTAACCTGGGAAATTGCTCTGGAAACTCCTGGAAAGCCGTATTTGAAGCCGTTCTACAGTGTTCTAGCGGCATAAAGAACGCGACGTCTGCAATCCGTTGGCGAAATTAGTACTTTGACATGTTTTGAGCGCTGTGGCCATGGTGGGCGCCTCCCTGACGACGAGACGTAGGATCGCGGGCACCGGGCACACACAAGGCTGGTGATCGAGCCTAGATGTTATCGTTTATACCGAAAACGCAACTTCGATCATACGGCTCTTGGTCATTGCTTCTTTGCTTTCCACAGGATTGAGGAAGGAACTCCGAGCAATACTAGTTTGGTTCTGATTGGTTGAAGCTGGGGGTGTAATCGGGGGCCCGACCACCCACAACTCTTTGCGCGCTTGGATATCTTACGAGTTTGCGCAAGTCAAAAACCAGGTAGTGAAATCGGACAAGATTAGAACGCTTTATCAGGTAGGACAGAATTCTGTAATTTCTTGTTAATACGACCAGCGATCACCCTCAAATTTAATGTATTTATATATGTGGTTCAACAATTTAAACTTTGAAAAACCGGCCGTCTTTGTACAGTGGAACATTTCACGTACAATGCTCGAAATCGAACACTGTATGTTGGCGCCAATAACCGTACTTTATTGTTTTTTTGTCCTTAGAAGAGAAGTGTGGATAGGGCTACCTCTTTTTATTGCTCTAGACTGTTTAATTGACTTAGAAGTACTGTCATAGCTGCAATAGCTTCGGAGAAATCTACTAAGGTCGAAAGCAATAGAAGAAAGTACTGAAACGTAGTCTACAAGAAGTGAGATGTGTATTGGAATGCTCTAAGTTAACTTATTTACTCAGGTTTTGATAAATATTGCGGATTCACAAGAAAAAAGCTCGGAAAGACAGAGACTGTTTCTATTCCAAGCCATATATGAAAAGGAGTGTCAAGAAGCAGTTTGTTTACAAACATGACTTAACCTGTCATTCCTCAATCACCTACTGAATGCAGTACCAGCACATGCCACTCTTTTTGGAGAACTTGAATGATGTCAATCTGAAAATCAAGCAGCCAAATAAATTCTTTCTCAGCAGTTTTGCCTGGACTGTTGCTCAAACAGCCAGTGATAATATATTCACTTCAACTTTTCATCAGGCTGTCAACAGACTACAGAAAACAAGGCTTTACAGCTGTTTCGGGTCAGTAACACGTGACCCATCATGTTCAAAACATTGAGAGAGCTTTTGGCAGTTGGGTTTTCCTGTGTAGCCAATCAGATCCTTGCCTCGTTTCACCTAGTGCATTGAATTGGCTTCTGTCATGACATGTCTTGCAAGCACTGAGTAAGGATATTATATGATTGACTCACACAGACACGGATTGCATTGATGGACAGTACAGAAAACCCAACTGCCAAACTCTGGTGGCAATGGTGAAGTCGCATATTACAAACCTGAAACAGCTGTAATCCAGAATAGAGCCGCAAATAAAGTAGACAGCTTTTTTTATTCATAGGCCTATATTTGCCTCCACAGCTTGTTACACCATACTTCAGGGTTTCAAATTCCCACAAGATAGCAAAATCCATGTGCAATCATGGCCTTATGCAGCCTATATGCCTAAAGGGACTTAAATCATATTATTTTGCATCTTCCGCCCCTTTTGTCATACATGTATTGTATTCAGCAGATTGTGCACATTTGACTGAATTAATTCTCTGGATGTGTCCATTTAGAGCTTGCTGTAGCTCTGATTATCTTGTGTCTCGAAATATGAATTTCTACCCTGCTTTGCCCTGTAGTTGTTCTATGTATGTGTATTCTCACCACCGCTCAGTTGGTTGCTCACCACTCAGATAGAGCGTCGGACTGATGTGGGTGAGGTTGTGGGGTTGAACCTCTGGTGGACCAACACTCAGGGTTTTTTTAGTTTGAATCATTGAGGAGAAGGTGCTGCCTTTGCTGGCTGACATCTACAAATGGTTAGACCTTTGCGTCCTCTTGGATAAGGATATAAAACTGTAGGTCCCATCTCTCACATGCACTACATTAAGCAGAACCAGAGGGACGTATAAAAACCACTAGGATGTGGGAGTGATCATTCTTGGTGTCTGTGCTTACAAGCACTTGGCAGCAACTGGCGCCGTGAGATCCAGCATCATTCATCTTACAGACTGCAAGTCTGGAGAGTCGGCCACTATACATTTACATTTACATTCTCATTTATTTGATCTGGGCCAACAGATAAATAATGGAGGCACCAAGGCTACCCAATGGGAGAATAAACTTAGACAGACCCCGTTATGACCAGAACAATTATTGGGGAAGAGCAAAGCACTTCTTTAATGTAACAGATCCCAGGAATTTGCTTCACACTGCCAAAGAGTTAGATCATTGTAAACAGCTGCTTGTCAAATACAGGTATGTAAGGCAGATTGTAATTTTGAACTTGAAATACAATGAAAACAGGGACGGCAGTGCTGGGGGGAATAGGGTTTAGCCCCCCACATTTCGCCAAGTTTCCATACATTTTCACTAAACTCAGCCTCTTTCGCCCCACCTTGCCATCCCCCCCCAACACACACACACTTTGAAAACTGTTCCAAAATTCCACGTCCCTGGAAAAACAATTTCAGAAATTGAATTCAATTCCTGGAAATTCACAAGAACTGCAATACAACATTGAAAGGGTAGGGTGATGGTGGGAATACTCCAACATATACTCCTATGATATTTAATTTTGTACCAGTCATGTAAGAATACAATGTTATGCATCCAGCATAGCTCTCTCTCTAGCAGTGCAATCCTATGGTAGATGCTATGGTAGGTGCCTATACTCCTACTAAAAGATGACATCCTCTGGTACTGGTAATTTCTCTCACTGTGAAGTCATCAGTTCAATACGCTTAGTTTCAATTTTAATTTTTGCCACGTTAGCTTCAATAGTTATACACTTTTAATTTTTATATATACTAAAGGATGCATGGTTTCCCCTGGAGTTTTTTAACAACATTTATGTCTCTTACTAGGTCCCCAATTTCATATATTTCCAATTTAGAGGCCATTGGGCCCATAGTGGTTTTGTCCAACCTAACCCTTGTTTTTCTCATTTCTTGTGCATGTCACAGACGCCAAGAAGAGCCAAAAGGGACTAAAGATGAGGATGTTTGGAGAGCAAAGAAAATCTACGGGTCTGCATTCCACCCAGACACAGGAGAGAAGATGTTCATACTAGGACGGATGTCAGCTCAAGTTCCCATGAATATGTCAATCACGGGATGCATGATGACCTTCTACAAGTATGTACATGTATGAGAAAATACTTTGTATGCATAGACCAAATCAGCTAACAGTCTTAACACCTTGTTGCCACCCAATTCAGATCACCTGATGGTTCAATTGGGAGAAAAGCATTGTTCATTTTGTACAAACTAAAATGTGCTTGGCTGTGTGTGGGAAATTGTACAATTGCATCCATCTAAATGAATCATCTCATGATCTGAATAGACCAATCCCATCTTTGCTTGAATAATCACCAAACAACGGGCAGGTTTTCCCTGTGGAATTAAAAAATGTCCTAGCAACAAACATAAGCTCAACAATTTTTAAATAATTCTTCAGTTTTTCCTGATGAAAATATAAAACACAATATTATTATTATTACATAAACATCAGTGAAATACCTAGGTATCTCATGTGCAAGAAACATGGTATCTACACTGATCAGTGAATTGGGTGATAGGTAAATACTAGGTCAGCTAATTTTGTCTAGTATTCATATGGTAGAAACAAAATTGGTAAAATGAGACATTTTTATTTAAAGATTTTGCAAAACAGAAAGAGCATGTTAAAATTTCCAAACGACAACAGCTGTTAAGAAGATGTGCATTGTCTTGGAAACCTAGTAAAAATAATGATTTTTCCTTGTCTATGATTACGTAATGGGTAACAGGGCCCGACATGAACTTTTTTCTTTAGGTTGTAACGTGCAGAGTATAACAAGACGTGTGTTCAATAC
Source organism: Scolanthus callimorphus (assembly GCA_033964015.1). Lineage (NCBI taxonomy): Eukaryota > Metazoa > Cnidaria > Anthozoa > Actiniaria > Edwardsiidae > Scolanthus > Scolanthus callimorphus. Next base: position 26,141,052 of record CM066916.1, on the reverse strand, counting down.
TAAAACGTTTATTGGAATGAATCAACTTCATAAGGCATTGAATTACATTGCTTTGGTAGCATGGTTGGTCACGTGCATTCTATTATAAAAGGCTGTTATATAATCTAAGGCAAATACGTCAATCACGTAACATCCCCCTTCCTTTGAGGATCTGTAACTGGTAAATCTAAAATATTTCCTAGAGACAAATCAATATAAAAATAACAATAATCATTGTCCTGTCAAATTTTGTCTTTTTCAATGTTTAACAAAGTCCTTAAGCCAAGAAGGCTCTCTAATTGACCTCTGTGGTCGCTGATTGGCAGTTGCTGGTGCTACCTTTGGTTCCTTGGCTTGGGTCACTGGGTTGTCCTGTTCCTTGTCCGGGGTCGGTCTTGGGTCTATTTCTTGTGGTGCTGGTGTTGGTGGTGTAGGTGGTTGCTTCTGTTCCTTTAGGTCCACTCGGTTTCTCCGGTAGGCCCTTTCATTGGTCTCGACCTCATACGAGCGTTCGTCGAGCCTCTTGGTGACTGTCGCTCTGTCCCAGTCTTTCTTTCTGAGTCTAAAAGGAAGCATCCTCACAACATCTCCTTCTTCTAGTGGAGGTAGGTCTTGTGCCCCTCGGTTGTAGTATGAGGCTTGCGCTGCTTGCTTCGCTTTTGTCTCCTTTACAACTCTATCAGTGTGTACAGCTTGAGGTTTCAGTAGCTGTGCTGTCGTAGGTAACTGTGTCTTACAACGTCTTCCCAGTAGTCTTTGTGCTGGGCTGGTTTCCATAGCTTCCGTGGGCGTGTTTCTCAGCGCGAGAACTGCCAAGTACAAGTCACCTTTAGTGCGTTTGGCCTTCCTTAGCAATCGCTTGGCGTCTTTGACTGCTGCTTCTGCCTTTCCGTTGCTCTGCTGGTGTTCTGGACTTCCCGGCTGGTGTTCGAAACCCCACGCATGTGCGAAGTTGGTGAATTCCTCAGAATGGAATTGAGGTCCGTTGTCACTAATGACAGTATCGGGTATCCCCTGTCTTGCAAAATGCACTTTCAGTTTCTTGATTACTGTAGAGGCCTTAGCGTCATTGGGAAGAGGGTCGATTTCCCAGAAGTTTGAGAAGTAGTCCACTGTTATTAAGTACTCCTTGCCATCTATCTTGTAGAGGTCTGTTCCGATCTTCTCCCATGGTCGCTCTGTTGGTTCATGGCTCATCAAAGTCTCCTTTTGCTGTTTTGTCCCATAGGTGACACAAACTTCACACTGTGACACATGCTCTTTAATCTCGGCTGTCATTCCTGGCCAAAACATACATTCTCTGGCTCTCCTCAGGCATCCGTTAACTCCCGTGTGTGGGCTGTGCAGCAGTTCCTTCATTGTTTGGCGCATGGACTTAGGAATCAATAGCCGCTCTCCTTTGAAAACTAGTCCATCATACACACTTAGTTCATCTCTGTAACTGTAATACGGTGCCACTACGGCTGGTAGCTCTTTCTTTTCCTCTGGCCAGCCGCTCTGTATGACATCCATCAGCTGTTGCAAACTGTCATCCTTGGGTGTAGCTGTCTTGATCTCCTGCAGCCGCTCCTCCGTCATTGGCAGGTGCTTCACTGCATTTATTCGTTCAAATTCTCCCTGAGTGTTCTGTGTTGTGGGTAGAAATGCCCTACTCAGCGTATTTGCAAGGTACATTTCAGGCCCAGGCTTGTACGTATGTGTACATTGTACTTCTGTGCTTTCAGCAGCATCCCCTGGAGTCGTTTCGGTGCACTTCTCAAAGGCTTGATTGCAATCGCGGCTAGAGGCTTATGATCAGTCTCTACCGTCACCAGTCGACCATATGCATACTGGTCAAACTTTTGTAGTGAATATACCACAGCCAGCATTTCCTTCTCGATTTGCGCGTAGCGAGTCTCCGCATCTGTGAGTGCTCGACTGGCAAAGGCGACAGGTTGCCCATTCTGCAGTAGGGCTGCGCCCAGTCCCTTCTGGCTGGCATCGCACTGTATGGTCAGCTCTTGTTCAGGGTTGTAGTACCTCAGTAGTGGTGCAGTCGTCACCAGTTCCTTCACTTTCTCGAAAGCTGTGTCGTGCTCGTGTCGCCAGTTCCACGCGGTCTCCCTGTGTGTTAGTTGCTGGATTGGCTCTAGTACTTGGACTAGTCGAGGCAGGAATTTTGTAAGGTAGTTGACGAACCCACAAAATCTCCTCACTGCCTTGACGTTGTCCGGTTTTGGCATTTTTTTCACTGCCTCGATCTTCTCTGGGTCTGCCTTCAGTCCCTCAGCCGTGATCAGGTGGCCCAGATATGGTATCTCTTTACATTGTAGCTTCAGCTTTTTCTTGTTCAGCTTGACACCAGTCTCCTTGCAGCGCTGTAGGAACTGTGCCAGCTTTCTGTTGTGGTCTTCTGTAGCTTCTTCCTCGGTGTCTCCAACTCCATATATGACCATATCATCGTGTACAGTCAGCAAACCATCCAATTTGTCGAGCGCTTGGTGAAGTTTCTTCTGGAAGATTTCACTCGATACCGAGGCCCTGAACGGGAGTCGTCTCCAACAATACCTGCCGAAGGGCGTGTCAAACGTTGTCAGCTTGCTGGAATCCTTATCGAGCTGAACATGCCAGTAGCCATTTCGTGCATCCACCTTTGTGAACACCTTAGCACGCGCTAGGTCCGGCAGTACGTCATCATTGACAGGCAATGGATAGCGCTCCCTCTGAAGGGCTTTGTTTAGCTGTTTCGGGTCTAGACAAAGTCTCAGTTCTCCTGATTCTTTTGTGGCGATAACTAGGTTGCTAACCCAATTAGTTGGCTTGTTAACGGGTGCTATAACCCCTAGCTCCGTCAGTCTCTCAAGCTCAGCTTTCAGCTTGGGCTTAACCGCAAACGGTACTCTGCGTGACGGCGCAACATGGGGCGATACTGATGTATCTACAGTCAGACGCTGTTCTCCTGCTAGCGTCCCTAACTCGCCTTCGAACACGTCCTTGTATTCCTTGAGTATGTCCTGTGCTGAAGGTTGGATCTCTGTCTTTGTTGATGAGATTATCTCAAAGTTCTCCTTGTGTACTTCAATTAGGCCCATTTCCTGTATTACATTGGCGCCTAACAATGGGGTCAAATCTTGCTTGACAACCATGAATTTGACTGAGTACTTCCGGCCATTCTTCGGGTTCGTGACAGTCACACAACACGTCCCTTCCGGTTTCAACTCTGTCTTGTTCCACATTTGCAGTACTCTCTTCGTTGGCATAATCTTTGCGTTGTTAGCGTATCTTTTTGGCAATACGTTTACTGAAGCTCCGCAATCGATGTGGAACTTGATTTTCTTTGTGCCAATCTGCATACTAGCGTAGATCTGTTTGTTGTCAGCACGCGCTGCTCCGACCTTGTTAATCTCTTCCGGTTTCAGTGTTACGGAGTAGCCATACTCCAAATCGCTCGAATCCTCGTCTGTTTCATCTCCGAGTTGATGTGCTTTCCCTTGCCGACATTGTTTTGCGAAGTGATTCTTCTTGCCACACGACTTACACATTTGACCGTACACAGGACAGTTATCTTTGCCAGTTCTGTGTTTACGACCACAGTAACCGCATGGCTTTGTGTCTTGTTTCTGTTTGTCATGCTGTTTCCTGTTTGGAGGCTTGGTTTTCTGTTTCTCGTGGTTCTTTCCTTTCAACTTCAGTTTGTGAACTTCTTCGGTCTTGCCTCCGTGATCCATATTTCGTATTTGTTTCGATGAAACCTCGTCACTCCTCACGATCTCTATGCATTTCTGTAGCGTAAGCTTCGACTGTCGCAGCAGGCGCTTTCGTGTGTTGGCATCTCGTATTCCTAACACGAGTCTGTCCCGTATTAGCGAATCCTGTAGACATGCACAAAAATTACAAGACTACGCTAAAGTCCTCAGTTCCGCGACGTATTTATCAATACTTTCTCCGTCCTTTTGATCGCGGCTGTTGAACACGTATCTCTCGTACGTCTCGTTTGTTTCCCCAACTGCATACTCATCAAACTGCTTCATGATTTCGTTGAGCTTCCCTCGATCTTTATCGGTCGTGTCAAAGCTGTTGAAAATCTTCACAGCTTCGCTCCCGATTGAGTATAGAAACAGCGCTACGCGATACTCCTCTGTCTGCTGGTTGAGTTTCGTAACGATCGCGTAGTTCTTCCACTGCTGTTTATACACTTTCCAGTTGGCTCCTTTGTTTTTCACCGTTAAATTCAGCCCATTCGGTGGCTGGATTCCTTGTAACATGGGCGGTTGTTGCTGTTCTGCCGCCGTTTCGGCGTTCTCAGTCTCCGGCATCGTGTTGTAGAATGCTTTCTCTACGTTCGTTTCGGAATTTCGCTATGATTTAACCGCTGCCACCATGTAACGTGCAGAGTATAACAAGACGTGTGTTCAATACTAAAACGTTTATTGGAATGAATCAACTTCATAAGGCATTGAATTACATTGCTTTGGTAGCGTGGTTGGTCACATGCATTCTATTATAAAAGGCTGTTATATAATCTAAGGCAAATACGTCAATCACGTAACATAGGTGCCATTGACGACCAATTCAAAATATTGTAGCTAATATTTAGTTGCCACATAAGCATGGATTTTAGCTGATCTTATTAAGATTGGTTGCCACTTGGCGACTAGCTTTAAAATTTTGGTTGCCAAACCCCCCAAATATAGTCGCCATTGGTGACCCTATGGTCGCAATGTCTATAATACAATCTTGTGGTTGGGGGGGGGGGGCACTCCCTATATTTGAATGCTAGGGGTGAACGTCATATTTTTTAGGGGTTGAAATCGACGATCTGATATTTTTTAGGGATTCGAAAATAAAAAACAGTATGGTAAGAAAAGATAAAAATTTATTAGGGGGTTCTCACGCAAATTAGGTATGCTGAAGAAAACCTGGTGATGTTATAGGTCCAAAATATTTGAAAGAATGATAGTGTTTTTGAAACTCGAGCAGAATAAAATTTAATCCGTCAAAATTGTTGGTATTTTCAGACTGAGGGGTATTTTTTAGGGTGGAAATTTTTTCTGACCAGGTATTTTTTAGGGTCAAAGTTCGAGTTTCCCGACTGTCACCCCTAGCATTTTAACCTTAGAGTCCCCCCCCCCCCCCCCGGATTAGCAGTCTCAATTTTGCATCTGGTTTAATTGTTTGGTTACAGACATAGTTTCGGCAAAGGGGGGGGGGGGGGGTTGGCATAAAGGGACCACTTAGCACTTAGGAAATACACCCTCTCAGAGACAATCCTCGATGCATATTGGCCACTTGGCTGCCAGTGGCACCTTGGGGCCCAGCACAATTCAGCTTTTGAGACCTATCTTTTTTTATGGGAGACCCCATCTTTAGCTGCTAGCAGAATTAAATTGTTCCTTGTTCTCTTCTACCAGAACCACCCAGCAGTTTTATTCTGGCAGTGGATTAACCAGTCATTCAATGCAGTCGTTAATTACACTAACAGAAGTGGAGAACACCCCATTACAAACAAGTGAGTGCCAACAAATTGGATGAGTGGCTCTTTTGCTATGTGTATAGAATGAGAAACAGGCATGGCCAGAGTCCAGCGAGCACAACAAGATAAAAACACAGCCAATGGGAGTACAAGTCCATAGCAGCACCCTACCCTGCACGAGGAGAGAGGGAATGACAAATATGCTAATACACCAGTGTCTTATATTCACACTAATGAGACCAGTGGGAATTTCCTGTGAGCAAAATGTGACTGCAAAAATGTAACTCTTACATGATGCAGTTTGCACAACTTGCTTGTGAGCCAAAATATTCATTTGTGGTCATCACACTAGGTCCTCTAATATGCACCATATGGTCTGCTGCCCAGGGGGTACTCAGAAAAAAACATGATGGGGGTCCCATGAAGCTTTATTTTCGCCAACCCCCAAAAATACACAATCCCTAATCTTCATACCAAAATGATACCTGCCTACAGATTTCACCCCCCCCCCCCCAAAAAAAAAGATACATAAATAGCTAAAAAATCATTATTCATTTTATTTGTGTATATATAAGCCAAAGATTATATGACTGAAAGCAACACTGACATCAACAACAAAAACGGGACCAGAGATATTTGTAACCCCCAAAAATATGCATGTTTGTTTAAGACCTAAAAAAATATGCAACAGATTTCATGACTTTTCAACCCAAATTTTCAACCCAAAAACATGTCAGACCACCCGTTATTTTTTCTGAGTACCCCCTGGGGTTCACTGACACTTCTTTGGGCCATAGAACTGGCATGTACAGTATATGCTAGCATCATTATCATTATGATATGGGGCTTTTGGCCAGTTTGTCCAAAAGAATTGCATATCCCTACTAATTGCACCACCGACCAGTTGGCACAGAGTGCTAGGGCTGTTGTGTGGGAGGTGTGGGTTAAAACCCCAGCCGGACTAACACTCAGGTTTTCTCTTAAATAATTGAGGAGAGTGCCGCCTTCGCCTGGATAGACCTTCATGTCTTCTCAGATAAGGACAAAAACCATAGGTCCGGCAACAGAAGAAGAGCCACATAGTGGAGCTGTTTGCGTAACCCATTATTTATTATTATTTCTTAATGCTAGCAGCAGTTGGGAAGGTCACACTGAAATCATAGGATTTGCACAAGCGTTTAATAGCTAGTCGAGTTCAGGGAAAGTGTGCACACCGACCTCAATGATGTGAACTTGCTTGATACTTTGTCCTTAGAGCACTAACTTCATGGTCCTTATTTTATTATCAGAGAACTAGGGACAGCATATGTGCTTGCAACTAGTGGAGCTATTACTGTGGCCTTGGGTTTAAATCATGTCTTAAAAGTAAGTAGTATTGTAGTTTAATATTATAGGGTATATTATGTGGGTGCCATCTTTTGGGTCCAAACTGGTGGAAATACAGCTACCATAGGTTTTTTTATTTCACAAATCAAAATTTTCTTACTTAGACATAACTTGTGCCTATTTCATGCAACTTTCTATTTTCACTGTTGACCTGCTTCTTTGATGCATGAAGTTTTTAGCCCACTACCGTACCCTCCTTGTACAATAAATTTTCCCACTAGCAGACCCATAGCTGTCAACTCACCCACATTGGGTGAGTGTCACAAAATTTGGAAGCCTGTCGGCCACATAATGATTGCGAAAATTTTCATACATTTACTGTATTTCTAGCAAGCAAGATTTCACCCACCTTTTTTCGTACATTTTCTGTATTCACCTGCCATGTGAGGGAGAATCTCAAGAATTTTGGCCAAAGCTGGGTTGACAAGTATGAAGAGCTCTTAGTGTCTTTTTAGTCTGCTACTATCCTTACATACCATGGCCCCACTAGTAGCTTTAGCCCAATACTACCCTTGAATGACTGACAATCTCACACTCTTTATGTGATACCATAAAATAGGCAGCTCCACCTCTGATTGGACGGTTTGTGCCATTTGCTGCTGTAGCTGGTGCTAATTGTGTTAATATTCCATGCATACGGCAAAGGTAAGTAGCAAAAGTAAGAGCGCTTTTCACATGAATGTCGTGAGTAACAACAAAATTACTCTGTAATTGCAATTGGTTCGGGTTGTGATTGGTTGAGAGCATGATCTTTGATCCTTCAGCCAATCAGATCGCGTAGAGGAAACAGTTACACAAAAAGAGAGAGATAATGAATCGCCTCACTCACTGGTTGGTTTGTTGTTGTATGACTATCACATTTGATTTGATAGTGAATTACTCATGAATTGCTTTCACAACAGTCATATGAAAACCGCTCCATTACTCCTATCAAAAAATTTTTTATGGAATTTTCAGTGTTAATTTTTGAAAATGGATTAAACATTTTATATATATTTTTTTTATTTCCCAGAGAGCTTTTCCATGGCATCCCAGTAACAGATGAAGATGGTAACAAAATAGGGGAATCTAAGGTGAGAAATAAAAATGATAAATACTACAATGTCAAAAGAAAGATATAACTCTCTTCCTAAACCTAGCCTGCTAGCAGGCGTTTGGTTGGCTGATTTTAGGTCGTTTTATGGTGAGAATTGTAACCACTGCCAACCTTGTGCATCCATTGTGGTTGGCAGGTGGTCTTTCTAACTTATTTTGTTTCATGCTATTTACCAGGCAGCAGCCAGAAAAGCCATATTTAGTGTGGTGTTGTCCAGGATTGGAATGGCAGCCCCAGGAATGTGTAAGTATTAATCACAAACTACTTGTAACAAAACAGAGAATACTGGTACAAGTAGACATTACTGCACCATCTTAGAGCATGGTGCAGTGAGAAGCACAATAAACCCACCTCAAATCCAGGGCAGGGACTTTTAAGTCCAAAAACATGAAACACACTTTAACTAATTTGTAATTATTATAATTAATTACGCTTCCTACAGTCCTCCCACCATTTGTCATGAATTATTTGGACAAGAAAGCATTTATGAAGGTACAGTATATTTTATCTGGTACTTTTCTATCCTGTTTTTCGAGTTTTACAATCAGTGCTAAGATATGTTGTGATTATTTAACAGAAAATGCCCTGGCTGGCTTCGCCAATTCAAGTACTTCTTGTAGGATTCTGGTGAGAAACTGATAGGCATTACACTGTAGATGAAAAATCCCCGATACCATGAAATCCCTTGAGTATGCGAAATCCGCCCAGGCGCCCGTTTCTCAAAACCCCTAGAATTCTCGGGCCCGAGAAATATCTACACGCCTATTCGTTGATATATATAATCTAAAGTATTCTAAAGTATTGATAGAATTACATTACTTTAACCAATATTATTCGGGTGCCCGAAAAACTCGGGTGAAAAACAATGGAAAATTTTCGGTAGAAGCTGCCCTCACGAGACTTTTCGGGAGATTTTTCGTCGATTTGAGGGTTCGAATGAAATCGAAAATTTCATTTTTGATATCCACGAATAGGAAGTTCTAGACTATGTAAATCAGCAGGGTACAAAGAAAACGAAAAAATTTGGCTTCAATCTATTAAATTACAGAACTTTTCTGGCCCGAGAATCATTCATTTCATGGGTTGTAGGGATTTTTTCTTTGGATAAATCATTCTATAGGCGGGCGCAACATGACGTCACGAAATTTTGTACTTTTGATACAAGCGTTTTAGCTAAAAATCTATCCATACTACGGAAAAGAGCTCCTTAAAATAAGTCTATTTTACGACGTTTTGGGGTAAAAGGTTAAAAACTGGCGACACTATCGCAAAATCTAATCAGTTCATTACAAAAACGTAATTATATTTATATTTCTAACGTTTTAAAATAACAAGCTAGCTAAAATCTATTCATACTACTAGAAAGAGCCAAGTTTCAGAGGTTTATAGGTTTAAATAAAGCAAAGTTAGTTCATTTTAGATTTGGGATGGCAAGCATTTTCACATATACAAGCTCGTAAACAAATGCGTTTTTTACATGGCTATACTATCAAAACAGGAGAGTTTCAAACCCCGTCCACACTACACCGTTTTCAAACGAAAACGGATACTTCTGGCTCCGGATACGGCAGTATCGTCCACACTTCAATGCCGAAAAACGCATCAATCCGAAAACGCTCTCCAGAGTGGAGCGATTTGAAGACGGAGCTGTTTGACAACGCTGTTTTCTAATGTGGACGGGTGAAAACGATGCTATCTGAAAACGATGACGTCACCACAGCAAACGCGACCAATTTCGCGGGCCGACAGATCGAAATGCGCATGCGTTGAGCTTATTTGAGAATGCGCACTGAATGCATAAGAGCGTTTTCTTACGGATACGTGTTGTAGTGTGGACGGGCGAAAACGATACGTTGGACGCAAATCTTTTTGAAAATGGAGCAAAAAGTATCCGTTTTTGTTTGGAAACGGTGTAGTGTGGACGGGGTCTCGATGACCTCAATCGTGCCGTTGAAATTTTGAACCCACGGGTCGCTTTTATATCACGTGATGACCAAAAAATTGACATCGATTGAAGCTCTACCTGTTTTAATGTATCTTCGCAACCAATCGCTCTCAAGCTTTCAACAAGTGCTTGGTTCAAATTTTAGCTTACTTGTCTGTGAACATATCGTACCTTTAGACGCGTGAAATTTGCATGATATTTGCGCCCGTCTATTCTCCTTAAATATTGTACTTTTTTCAACCTTATTATTGTACTGTTATTGTTTTCTAGTCTTGTGTTTGCTACTCCCCTATGCTGTGCAATTTTCCCACAACAAAGGTATGCTACAGCTACTAGTTGATCCACTAATAACGACAAGTACACATGTTATATGAGGAGATGCCACTTCTCCTGCATTGTGTGGAAGACGTCTACATTTCAATGTCATCTCCATGACATTATGTAGAGACTGGCTCACGCTCGGTGTCTGTCACACTTTTTTAGCTACGGCCAAACTATGGCACATGTAGCGCGCAACATTTGTGTCCTACATGTTTCGAGAAAACATCGAACATGTGTCTTGGAAACACAAAATACTTCGTCGCGCGCAACAATGTTTCTTGCGTTTGCAAAATTGGGAAACATGTTTCTGGCTACAATGTTGCGTGCTATATGTATCCTAGTTTAGTCCGGGTTTTAGGGTCGACGGCTGGCAACTCTGACCTAAAAACATTCCTAAAACAATAACTTGGAGAGAGCTTGGAGAGAACTTGGAGAGAACCTCGATTTGAAGCTTTTGTCTTGTGAGCATTGGAGCGTAATTCGAACCTGGGCTATACTCCGGGGAATGCCACGTAATCTGAAATGGGACAACATTACGTCCTTGAATTTAAGATGATCAGATTCTTGACTTAATTAAATTTCAAATGTCTAGATATGTTCAGTCAGAAACTTATATGAGTGAGTTGAAACTCGCTTAAAAGTTTCTGTTCAGTATGTTCTGTTGATTCGACTTTTGGCAGTTTTTCACTAATAAATGGGATCCTACATCCAGTTCATATGTTTCTCGTTTTTTGAGTGCTTGATTCTGGAAAAGTCTTTCAAAAATCGTAGAATTTCATCGGTGCTTTCTTGTGTGAATGCTGAAAATATTTGTTGTATTATTATTGTATTTGTTATAATAATAATAATTATGTTCCTCTTTTAGTTTTCTGGGTGTCAGCCATCTTGAAGATGACCTCCAAGCCAAGATTAAGGAGCAGTATGGGAACTCCTTATCAAAAGTGTATTTTAACAAAGGACTGTAATTTAATTCCTTATTTATTTTAATTTTGCCGAGAATTGGGGGTGGGGATTCTTTTTAAATTCTTAGAATAGATTAGTTGATATTTTTTCTGTATCGCGATTCACCCTGCCACTCTGTGTTGTTGTGAGCCGTCAATATTTTGTGGTATTGACGGCTCAAAAAGAGCTAGCAAAATTCAACTTTTTTCGCACGAATTTATGTTTCATTTCATTGTCAATAGTTAGAAATAACGTTTAGCTATATTTCTAGCAATATCTTATGGCAGAAAGAGATTTTTTTCGCCGAAAAAGATGGAAAAATGTAAACAGAAAATGCTCGAGCTCGTGCGAAAAGCCCATGTGATTGCGTGAGATCGTGCGTAAATGTAATGAGAATTGAAATTTCAATCGACAATAAATAGCACTATTTCTTGCCATTTCCTCCAGAAAATCTTCAAGAATCGCGATACAATATTAATTACGATTTTGAGACGGCAATTCCACAAAATATTGACGGCGTTGGAAGAAAATATTTTCACGTATTGGGCTCCGTCGCTGCGCGACTCCGCCCAATACGTGAACATATTTTCTCCCAACTAGCCGTCAATATTTTGTGGAATTGCCGTCTCAAAATCGTAATTAGTATATAGAATTCATCCTTGTGCTCGCCGTATGCAAGTGCAGGTATCAACGTTTTCCATACTACCATTTGCGACCTTCCGTGAGGCGTGACGTTACAACTAGGTTTGAAAACTTTATATCGCAGACGTTTGTCAATCAAAACTTTTTGTTTGGTCCACGAAACTTTGCTAATGAGGATCAAATTTCATACTAAAAATTTCGAGTTTCTGTCGCGCTAATCTTAGCTTTCACAACAAGTCATCCTAAGTTGAATAATATCAAAGCAGTTAGTACCTTTTCTTGTCAGAAATGCCAAGATTCTGTAAGTTTGTTTCGATTTTGGTGTGTATCTTCTGTAACTTTAGAGATTCCCACGGGAAACATGAAAGTTTCACATCCCTGCACGTGCAGTTTAATTAGCGAAACAAAAAGTTTTGATTGACAAACGTCTGCGATACAAACGTTTCAAATCCTAGTTGTCGCATCACGCCTCACGGAAGGTCGCAAATGGTTGTATTTTATTCATACTTCGACGCAAAACAGTTGCAGTGGTGACAGCATATTTCAGATGAGTGTCGAAAGGAATTGAATCAGACTTACATTTTCTACACGTTCTTATTGGTTGATGTTTGGGCCTTTGTTTAGGCAGCCAATGGGAATGCAAAGAGTTACTCTTGTCTTCATGGGTCACGACTATTACAGGTTGGCGAGCAAGAATTTTAACCGAGGTGGTAAAAGGCAATTTACTTTTCAAGTCTGTAGGTTTTGAACAAATCTCGAAATCCTTCTCGAAATTAGCTGTCAACACTATTTAATAGATATCTATACCTTGGGCGGACACCGCGGCAGAACGCAGTTGACATGCGTCAAGATTCACTGGCCTGTGAAATGAAGACAATTGAAAAAATCTGCATAACAACAGCGAACGATCAATTTTGACTTTAAACCATAATTTTCGCCTCTGGTGCAAGCCTGAAAGTGCGAGGTGCAAAAGTTCAGAGGAAGATATGATCATATTCTAGCTGCTCTGCAATTTTTGGACTTAATATTTGTGTCTGGAGCTTAATATTTCGAAGTTTTCGAAGACAGCACGAGATGCTTTTGTTGTGTAGATTATTTCTTTTGTTTTCATTTCACAGGAAGTGAATTTTTAGCGCATGGCAAATGCGTTTTGCCGCGGTGTTCCTTGGGCGTCCCATTTCAGATCCAGTGGCATTCCCATGAGTGTTTTCTCTTTGTTTTTCTGCTTTGAATATGGAAGTAACCCAAACAAGAAAGAATATTTAAATGAATGCCACGTGGTAAAGAGGTCTATTCGGGAGAAAAAGATGATTTCTTTTATGGCGACCAAACTTCACCATTTGGTGACTTGAATTTTTTATTTAGGCGCCAATGGCAGTTGCCGACAGCTGCGCGACAAAGTTGAAATGAGAAATTCGATGCTTGTTTTTTCTAGGAGTAAATACCTCCACAGGCATTATATTTCTAATATTTCAAATTTTAAAATGAAATCCTTCAAGAAAACCTTTTCTAACAAATTATATTTCTCGAATTTTCAGTCTCTTTGCTTTTATTTATACTGCACTCTACACTAAGTAAATTGAATTTTATGTGTAAATTTTGAGATGTCATTTAGATTAAGTAGCTTTTTGAGGCCGAACTTTGGAGTTTCTGTTCATATAATAGGAAATATGACACTGTGAACGATTTGGCACTGAAAATTTCGCTCAATAGAGCGGATTTCAGATGACTGTCGTGCGTAATTGGCAATCACTTTGCGATCATTCCTATAGGTTTTCTTCAGAATTGATGTAATCACTCTACGATTAATTTATACCCTCTATTGGGCTGTTCCGTTTTATCCATTAACCACTATCGAGGAATCTGGAATAGGAAATTTTCATTATGACGTATTTTACTCCGACTACCAGAAACCTTTGCGTTGTCCCTTATGTTCGCGCAATTATCGCCTATTGTTTCCAATAGCGGTTTATCTGCATAAGAAAAGAAAAATGAAAAGGATTCTGGTAGTGGTAGTCAAATGACGCAATAGTGCAAATGTCCTATTTCCACAGGGGTTGTTGTTTTCGCCCCTAGAATTTCCACAGGGCCATTCGTTTTACCCTGGAATTTCCACAGGGTATTCATTTGCAACTTTGGAATTTCCACAGGCTCACAAGAGAATGAGGAATTTCCGCAGGAGCTGCTTCAAATTTCCACAGAGGTTGTAAGGGAGCCTGGCATTTCCACAGGGGTAGAGCAATTTTTGAAAATTTTAAGTTTCTCGATAAGGGGGGTACGGCTATTTTTGGAACAGCCCATTCCAAAAAAAGAAAGAAAAATGTTTCAAAAGATTAGTTCGCAGCTGCGTACTTTGCGTATTGGTAGCTACGATCCTGCCAATAGATAGTCAATGAGTCATTTATTATAGAGTTCGCAATATTTTAAATCAGTAAAACTAGAATGAGAGGTCTTGTTTTACAGTAGCAGAAGCCTGTTAGCATATAGACTTGCCACAAGTCGACCTCTCTGAAGATACTAACAAAAGCGAGCCGAGAGGAGTCGCGAATCGACGGGACAAGTTCGAAAAAAAATTTAAAGGACTTTGAGAAAGTCTAGTTAGCATACTACTATTGAGTGGCCAAAATTTTCAGGGACAGATTTCCAGGTCGTATAGCCCCAGATAAAAAAGACAATGTCATTAGTCAATGAAGCCTTGCGCTGTCAGGTGCCCAATCTCCACAGCATTTACTATGCCACGACAAGTTACCAAGAGCGACGTTTTGAAAATAGAAGCAGCGCGAAACTACGGATTTAGCTGTAACCTTGACCTACCTGTAACTAACTTGCCTGTGTACCACTCAATAGTGGCTGCCTCGTATCCAGGCGCGTTCTAGCGATTTTCGAGGCGAGAGCGACTGGGAGCGAGCTAGTGCGAAAGGCATCATGGAAAGGGTGGAAGATCCTATGATGCATTTCGCGCCACGAGATTTTCCCTTTCGCGGGTCACCGCGGGTTTTTGTTCTTTTTTACACATCTGAGACGCTTGGGTATGAGGCAGCAATAGTAGTTGCGAATTTGTCCACTCGATTTGGCGATGTTATCCTAGTGGGTTTCTTGATAAATAATGTGTGATGCTATCTTATACTGTATTTATTTTAAAATCATTACCGAAGTCTTAATAAAACGGAGTGTCAGTGAGTGGGGTCAGCCTTTAGTCATAAGCTACATTAGCAAAGTTGTCTGGCCTGTTTCGCAAAACAAAGCAGCCACGCGAAATACCAGATACGCAAACAACTTCTCCAGCTGTCCGAAGGAGAACTGTGTTCGACGGGTAGTCCGCGGGAACGTAAAGGTAGGCTGCGAGTCGACGATTCATGGACCTCCTAGATCCACAGTATCGACACAGTAAAATCTTCCCAAAACTGAAGCGCAATGTTCTGGAGCTGCTTTTGCGTGGATGCGGCGACAACGTCGTCGTGAAACTATTGAATGTATTAGCAAAAAAAAACAAACTACGAGCTTTGAACCTTCGGACTTCTGTGGGGGTATTTGCGGATGAGCAAAGCGAAGCTGAAAGAGGCGGTTGTCTTCAAAGAGAAAGAGAGGGACAACTAAGGAGCTTCCAACGTTTTTTGTATAACAAACTAATCGCGAGGCGCAAGGTTCATCATACATGCAATTATAAACCTGGCACTGAGATTTTATCAGTGCAAGCAATGAAGGTGATGTAAGCCATGGTACAAGGACTCCTTCCTCCTTCGTTTTCTGTATTCTAGAGAACGGCCATGTATTTTTACTATCGGACTGTACTGTACAGAGTCCTATAAGCGCCGACGACTTAGGAAATAAGTTTTTCCTAACAAAATCCTTGAACATGTGTGCATAGTTTATACAAAAAATATTTGTTTTATGCCGTGCTAAAACGACGCTTTGGGTTTGGGAATCGTTTTTTTCTGTTCAGCCACGCACTCAAACCATATCTACGCCAGTAGGTAGGTAGGTAGGTAGTATCTTCGAGTGTATGTTGTAGTCTGAATTTACTGAACCTCTATCGAAGGTCTCTCAGTGCGATTATCTGGGTGTCAGGTGTTCAGAGACTCTTCGTTGGGGGGCACACTCATTCCAAAATCACTGCTAAGGCAATAAGACACTTGGCTTACTCAGAAGATCTTTGAAACCTTGTAACGTGGATGTGAAGGAGAGAGCTTACGCATCCCCCTCGTGGAATCCCTGACAGTTTTCACGACGCGCGTAATGCTTTAAATTTCTCTTTCAGGGGTGCGTTAATTTTGGGTCCGTGGTAATTGGCAGAGGCTGTCACGGATACCCTGCCCTGATTTGTTATTTTCTTATCCAATTAATAGTAAGCACATTATTTAGTCTCGATGTTTGTAATTTAGTGTAAATGTAAAACTGGGGCGAAGCTAATAAATTAAAATTAGTGTAGGGTATGTGAGAGACGGGACCTACGATTTAACGTCCTTATCCGAGAAGACGCAAAGATCTACCAGTAGCTACCTTTGCAGATGTTAGAGCAAAGGCAGTTATTTAGAAAAAACCCTGAGTGTTGGTTGGTCCAGCCGGGGTTTGAACTCCCAACCTCCCGCACAGAAGCCGGCGCTCTACCACTGGGCTATTAAATCGGTCGGTCCTTGCCCTGTTATTCAACTTGGGTTTCGTCGCAACAGAAACCCAGTCGACTGCACTAGGCGAAACAGGGTAAGGACGGGATTGGCTAGATGGTTTGTGACTGGCGGAACAGAAAACCCAAGCGACGTTTTTTATTATCCTATCGCCCGGGACGTATGTCACATGACCCATCCCATAATACTCTGCGCGCGCAACCACTCGATCCTTTGCAAAGTGGTGTCTGAGCAAGTAGTTTGGCTGTTTCGCTCCAGCCGGACTAAAAGGCACTTTTTTAGTTGATTCTCTCTTTTATGTTTTTTAAATCAACCTCTACTCTATATTTAAGTTACTCTCTGTTATACTGAATTGATTTTTACCGGTAAAATGCTACGAGTTTTGCCGTTTCGGTCGCTCTCACGTGTTGTTGGCGTTCGAGCTATCACGACAGCATCTGTTCTCCGGAGCTCACAACAACTTTCACCACAACAGATATTTGACCGAGAAGGCAAATATGGAGCTCATAATTATCACCCTCTACCAGTTGCTATCGCAAAAGCAAGCGGGGTTTACATGTGGGACGTTGAAGGAAGAAGATACATCGATTTTTTAGCTGCCTATTCGGCAGTCAACCAAGGACATTCCATCCAAAGATAGTGAAAGCTCTTCAAGACCAAGCAGGAATCTTATCATTGACCTCGAGAGCGTTCTATAACGATGTTCTTGGCGAATTCGAGGAGTATGTGACCAAGCTCTTTGGTTATGATAAGTTGTTGCCTATGAATACTGGTGTCGAAGGGGGCGAGACTGCATGCAAACTGGCACGAAAGTGGGCATACAAAGTCAAGGGGGTCCCACAAAACCAGGCCAAGATTGTGTTTGCAGAGAATAATTTTTGGGGTAGGACTCTAGCTGCTTGTTCATCGTCTTCTGACCCAGCATGTTATGCAGACTATGGGCCATACATGCCCGGCTTGGAGCTGGTTCCATATAATGACCTAGCTGCCCTTGAGGTAAGAGGGAACCCATGCCTGTCTGGCCTAATATTTTGGTTGCCACCAGCCCCTGTTGTATTAAACACGAAACCGCGCTATAAAAGGGCCAGCGCCAGGCGTTTGTCACCTTTAGTTGTCACTCAATCGCCGAGCAGGAAAGAGCTCTGTTTCAGTGCTGATGAATTCTCCCTTCAACCCAACGCGATATTCTCTAATTTTACATCCTTCAAAATAACAAAACGTATTCTCAAACATTTTCATGGTTTATAGTAAAGGAATCTCACGATTCCATTTAACAATTTCAGCTTTCGGAGGGTCTCTTATTCTATATCCTCGTAATTATTTATAAACACAAAAAGTACGCTGTCGAGTTATACGTTTGTACGGCTCCGATTTATTAATCGCACTCACTACATTTCAAATATCTTTCATTTAACGACAAGAATATTACTGTTCTTAACCACAGCACAGTTACTGCGGCATGCGACCAACTAGGAGTCCAACAAAATACGGAGGAACGACGGCGAGACGTAACTGCTGTTATCTTTCATAACATGAGTTCGTCTTCAATTCAAAGCTTGATGCAAATATTCCCGGCCTTAGTGATCCTTCATTCCCAATGCACTTTATGCATTGCCAGGTTGATCTTCAAAATTCTCTTGGCCGACAACGCTTATATTGTTCAGAAAACGGAGCAAACACAGAGTCAGTGAGTAGATTGAAGAGACTCTTGAATATTGTGAGCGTTGAATGGAGGCGGCCTTCTCATCGCACTCTGACCAATAATAATGGGAACATTTACAAGGTAAAACAAAGTTCTGGTATTCCATAGGCTTAGGAGATTCCTTGAGACTATTAATTGCACTTTCTCCTCCCTCAAACGACTGAATAAAACCATAAAATCTCTCATGGTTAGCTCTCCACGATCGACGTCAGCCCGCCACTACTGAATAACAACGGGCTTTCGATATCAGCCTCTCGCGTCCCTTATGCTTTTGTCAGAATCACTCGAATCATGGTTGAATTACTGCTGTAAAAGATTATTGTGGGCTCTACAAAATGGCGGAAGAAGCCCGCTTCTTCAGTGGCTTGAATAAATCGGCGCGTAATTCAAATTGTAACAAAATCTTGACCATTGTTTGGCTAGAAACACATACATTCATACTTTATCCTTTTATAGGTAGAATTGTTTTCAGTAAATGGTGTAAGTTTCTTTATTTTTAGCACGAAAATGGGCAGCATTAAGTTGTATTTTTAATATTACTCCTCCTCTACAAGTTGGCTAACCGGCCATTTTGAATAACCGTTTGAATTCAAAAGGTGTGAAATGGGGGCGGACCTATCCCTTTTATAGCGCGGTTTCGTGTTTAAAACAAAGGCTGATGGACATGGAAGTCCAAAACTGTCTGGGGTCTAATGAATGATGAAAGAGCTGTTCAGAGCTAAAAAAAAGTCAAGAACTTAACAATTATTTACCGTAAAACAGAGTTTAGTTTTGAAAAGTATTTAGACAAGGTTAAAATCGTAAAACACAGGATAGCCTTGACTAAACTTCATATTAGTAATCATAGTCTCAAAATAGAAAGGGGCAGATACAGCCCAAAATGTAAGGAGCCCCATCAAAGATTCTGCCATTTTTGCAAGGATTCAGTCTAGAGGATGAAAAACATTTCCTCCTTAACTATCCACTATATGAAGATCTTAGGCAAGCCCTAATCTGCTCAAGTCATTTCAACCAAAAAAAGGCTATCCCCCGATCAGCTTTTTAAGGTTATGATCAACCCTCGATCCAGGTTATGATTAACCATCCATCCCCAAAATTTGTTCTCAAACTGATTAATAATTTATCAAGTTTGAACAAAGAAAGTCACAACCTGGAGGAGGGTTTGATACCTGATCTTAATTTGCATAGAATTTTGAGATTTTATTCTTTCTTTTTCTCGACATTAAATCATTTGTTTGAGAATCTATATCAAACACTCAATAGAATTTTTGATCAGGATTTCAAAAACCTCGAAGTCAGTTAAAAAAACTCGCCTTTGCCTTGTTTTTTTAAACCCACTGCTCAGTATTTGAAAATCCTGAACAAACACGCTCTCTAGTGTTTGATATATTACTTCAAAATATGTATTCAGGTGTTTAGGAAAAAGGAAGAAAATATTTCAATTTCTACTGTTTAATAATTTATTGGGCTAACACCGATGTATCTTTACAAGGTGCCAATAAAGATTGCCTATGTCAAGGGACCATTTTTTTTTGTGTGTGTGTGGGGGGGGGGGGGGGGCATTTTTTTATTATTATTTTTTTGGAGAAGGGCATTTCTTGCCATCATGCCATTTGGTTGTAATTCCCAAATTCTTGTCTATGGTTGCAATGTTGAGCCCTCAATAGTATGGTATTCAAGGAAAATTTAATTTAATATTAAAATTTGCATCCCCTAGAAAACTAGGCACTACAAAAAATTACCCCCGCATGACATCACCATTCTAAAAAAAAACTTACTCCCCATCTTGTTTGAATTACCGCAGTATGTCAGATGTGCAATACTCACTGCAACTCCTAAACAAAATTGTGTTGCGAGTTGCAAAACAAATTGCCTTGTGTGACCATTACCTAAGTCTATTCTATGGTTTGCAATGTTGGACACTCAATAGTATGGGATTCAAAGAAAATCACATGCTTGACTCAGTTGATATCACTATAACTTGCTTGAGATAAAACAATATTGCAGGAGTTGTGAAAGGACAAGTGCAATGTCAGTCTTTGCATCCAATTTACAGTGGGATCTACCATGTTAGTACCATATGTGATTTTCCTATACCGGTATTGGCAACTAAATTTTTAGTTTTGTAGTAGTTGTCAACCATTTTTAAAACTTGAGCAAGGTCCCAGCTGAGTGGGTGTTTGGTGCAATCTGGGATCTATGGGTCTTTGAGGTAAAGATTGTAGTGATGAGTACTAAACAAACTCTGAAAGAGAACTGTAAAAAGACACTTGTCCATAGAACAAGGTTTGTACCTTGCAAGTCCTGGAAAACCTGGAAAGTGCTTGATTTGAAATTTTGAATTCCAAGGTTGGAAAGTGTTGGATTATTTATCAAAGTACTGGAAAGTCCTGGCAACCAATCACAAAATCACAACCGATACCCTGTAATACTGCCTGCACTGTTTTCTGGTGTCTGTCCGATGAGGATGAAATGTTTACTGCCCATGTAGTTATCCTGGAAAATGCTCTAAAAATCCTGAGAAAGTCCTTGAAAGTACTGGAATTTTTGCTACAAAATCATTGCCCAAAATCATTGCAGTTTTTGCAGGCAATATTATTCTGTGTTAAATAATAACCTAATCAATACTGTGCTATCCTCTTAAATGAAGTCAATTGTTATTATTAGATGTAGACCCTAGAACATGATTGCTCCAGTCCAGTATAGGGAGAGCTCAAGTGATCAGATTGGTTGAAAATCACATTTTTCTTTTCCATTTTTCTTCAATAAGTAAATCTAATTTACTCTTGGCACTCATCTGAAATCCGCTCTATCATGGTGTTATACAGTCTAATGTGTTTGTTCTATATTTTCTTACCTAGAATTCTATCAGTGATCCCAACACAGCAGCCTTCATGGTGGAGCCAATTCAGGGGGAGGCAGGCGTGTTTGTACCTGATGATGGTTATCTTACAGGCGTCCGGGAACTCTGTACTAAATATAATGTGAGTCAGGGGTGAATTATTAAATTTCAAGAGTGGGGGAAGAAGTGATATTGATGTAGCAAAAACAAGATTTTTTTTTGCTAAATACAAAGAATGTACATATGGCATGTCTAAAAACATGCTAGACAAAGTATAACACCATTCACTTCTGACCAACGTTGTCATTCTAATGCTAATTTGCCAACCGTTTATTGATTAACCCTTTTGTTCTGTAAAGCAAATTGATCTCTGGTTGGCACATTAATAACAATGGATGATGTCAGTATGAACACCACTATATTATTACATCTGAGAAATGTGAGCACTGCAGAACATATTTAGTGATGCTATGTTCTTGTTTGGCAGGTTCTATTAATTGCAGATGAAGTGCAGACTGGGCTTGCCAGAACTGGAAGGTACTTTGACTTTTTTCATTTGACACAGCAGGGTTCCTTTCACTCCTGGAAAACCTGGAATGTCCAGGATTTCTGTACAGAAGTTGTCCTGGAAAGTCCTTGGAAATCCAGGAATTCTTTAGAGACTCCTGGAATGCAGAAACAAATTTTGTCCAATAAGGGACCGTTCATTTTTTATCAGGGAGGGGGGGCTGGTGGAAATGAGGGGGGGGGGGGGGGGGGGGTCACCCAAAAAAATACGGCCTCAAAGGGGGGGACACCCAAAAAAATACGCCACTAAAGGGGGGGTCACCCAAAAAAATACAAGCACATAACAGGGAGGAAACGAAAAGTGTGTTTTTTTTTACAGCATGCAATATGTTTGTTACATGTTTCAACTCGCTTATATGTTTCTAATTTCACTCAGAATTTAACATATAATATGCACTGATAGGCCTGCCGGGCAGTCTCTATGTTTGAAAGAACACACCTTAGGTAAGCGTGAGTTCAACGTTTAGTCATTTGGGCCGCGCTTCAAGCACATGAATAATTTCTTCATTTGCGGAGCGCATGAAAAATATTACCTAAAGGCTCAGGAGCCCTTCACTAGGAGCTTTCATCTAACCTATATAATTAGCGCATTTCCTGGGCTCCTGACAGGCTTTGTTTGCTATACACAAAAGACCATCTACCCATTTTCTGAGGCTTGATGAAATGCGGTTATCAAAAGTTGGGCGCGCTTCGCGCGCAAAGATGGAATTATGTGACCCTCTCTTTATGTAAAATGTCTTCTACTAGGTCAAATTAGTGGACCTGAGGTGGGTGTCACGAAAAACGTTTAATAGTTCTGAGGGGGGATCGGTTCCTTAGCTTTGACAGAAGTAAGAAAAACGTTAAGAAGAATGAGACTGCATCACTTAGGCAAGAGTCTATCTTACAGGGCAAGCATTTATAAGAGGGGGGGGGCACAAGAAAAAATACATTGGATTTTGGGGGCCACCTAAAATAATACGGACATGAAAGGGGGGGGGGGCACCCAAAAAAATACAGGGTCTCCCCTCATTTCCACCAGCCCCCCTCCCTGATAAAAAATGAACGGCCCCTAATTGAATTAAAGTAGAAATGATTGGCAAAGCAGCATATGGTACATCTAAGAAACCTTGAAAACCCCTGCATTTCTGAAAGTTTCTGGGCATATGCACCCTAACATAGTCGAATGCATACTATCAGAGCTGATAAGTGAGCCCAATTTTCCAGAAGAGACAGCCAAGAACGTTTTAATGGACATAATATGTCTGATCACATAAGATCACATATGTCCAGCTCTGACTATGGTTACCTGTGATGGGCAGCCTCATACTCAGAGCTAGAAATTTTGCATTATGGAAGAAAGGTTTTAGTCATACAATTAAGGAATAACTATATGACTTATCGAAGTACAGCTGTATAGGCAGATTTATTGTGACGTCAGTGTTTACGTATTTGAAGCATCTGTGAAAATCAGCAAGCATATGGAGCTACAAAAAGAAATGTTCTCAATCTCAATAGCGCCTGGTGAATGAAGTGTAATTAGAAAGTTTTATGTTTGTCATTCAAATTATGAGCACATGGCTATAAGTTCAATTTACAGAAAACATGAGGGCTAATGAGCTTCTTGCCACCCAAGAAATTCGAGGCTATTGAAAATGCCTCTTTGCTCTTGAAAAATGTAATAAAGATGTTCGCGAGATGAAATAATTACTATTCCTAAGAACGTATTGTTTACGCTCATTTTGGCGGCTCTACGCAGGTTTTTAAAAATGAGTGGATTGCTGTGTGGCAAACGGCTCATTAGCCCACATATTTTCACCAAAATAAACATTTAACTACATCCTTACAACTGAATGTTAAACCTTCACATTTTCAGAGTAGGTTTCATTTGCTGTCCGCTATTCATATTCAGTGCTGATTATTTTCGATCTCCTTCAAACGTTCTAAATCTAGACCCTGCTTACGCAAATGAGCCCAAACTGTAAACATGAAATCCCCCTATAGCACCTGGTTCTCAACCTCTAAATTTATTTATTTTTTTTTACTTGACAAATTCCTGATTAGAAATGTAACACATTTTTGACACCTGTAGTAATTATTTATTAAATGTTTCAATTTTTCAGGCGCCTTTGTGTTGACCATGAGAATGTTAGACCAGACATGGTCATTCTTGGCAAAGCAATATCTGGTGGTCTCTACCCGGTAAGTAAAAGCAGTAGTAGCCTTAGAAGCAAGTTGCAAGTCAGAACAACTTCCACTTAAATGAGCAGTTGCATAACAAATCATAACAAAAGAATATAACTGTTAGAAAGATTTAACAATTTCTATAATGTAAAATGCAATCTATTTTGGCCAAGAATTTGTCAGTGCCATGCCTTTGTATTGAGTGATCTGGTAATGTTTAACTTTGAAAATTGTTTCCAGGATTCATAGTAAGCCTGAGACTCTCCTAAACTGAAGGTCACTGATGTTTTAGTAATACAAACTTTTAAACCTTTGTATTGAGTGATCTGGTAATGTTTAACTTTGAAAATTGTTTCAAGGATTCATAGTAAGCCTGAGACTCTCATAAACTGAAGGTCACTGGTGTTTTAGTAATACAAACTTTAAAAAGCAAGAGTGGCATTATTTTGTCAGTTGAAGTAAGCCTTCGAGCAGCATTGAGAATCATGATTTTTTGCAATTTTGCATACTGCTGGAAAATGCCTATCACTCTTATCATATGATTTGTGTTTTCCAGGTGTCTTGTGTTCTTGCTGATGACGAGGTTATGCTGACAATCAAACCTGGGGAGGTGAGCAACAGGCCAGAATATGCAAGTAATTGGTCAATAGTAGGACCCATTTTTACAGTATGAAATCACATGCATAAGCAGGGTCTAGATTCAGAATGTTTGAAGGAGCTCGAAAATAATCAGCGCTGAATATCAATAGCAGACAACCAATGAAGCCTGCTCTGAAAATTTGAAAGTTATACGTTCAGTTGAAAGGAGTTAAATGTTCAGTTTAGAAAGAAAATGTGGGCCAGTGAGCCTTTTGCCACCGAACAATCCACTCATTTTTAAAAGCCTCCAAAATTTTATGAAAATGTCAATACATTCTTCAAACTACTGGTAGTACTACCGGTAGTAATCACTAAATTTGGTCTCATTGACCTCACACTTATATCCGCCCATAATATATAATGGAGGGTTGGTACCAGTCAAGCAGTCAGTAGTAGGAAGAAGGAGGTTCCTGTGGCAACAATGCCACAGGGGAACCCCTAGCACTATGGTTTATTTGTGATTATACTTACCTAGTAGTAGAGGTTGGAGGGAGAAAACACAAAAATGTTAATAACCTGGATCTTAAAGTGGAGCTGCTGTTTTACATTGTTTTATACATCATGGTAATAAATGGTGTAATGGTAATAAAGTTGGGATGAAGTTGCTACAAATCTGATCATATTATTTTAAGTACCTGATTGTGAAAGCTATTGTTTCAATTCCAGCATGGCTCTACATATGGGGGTAATCCTATTGGAGCAAGAGTGGCAATTGCTGCACTGGAGGTAATTAGACTTTTGCTCAAAAATAACATGCCTAATCGTTGGTTAACATAGATTCCAGTGTCATCATGAACAAATTCACTGTAATCAGGGATGGTAGGGACAACTAAAGATTTCTAAGCTCAAACTGCCTGTTTGAGCATACAGTACATAACATTTTAGTTAAACAATCTGTACTGAAAACAAATCAACTTGAAATATCAAAATATGAAATATGTTGCACAAACTATTTCAGTCAATCAAGCAATGATCACAACCCTCGCCTACAAAAAAACATATCCTAGGCTGGTACATGCCATAATGGTGACAAGCTGCGAAACATTAAAAACCCCAAGGTATACTTTGTGACCTTATTTGAAGCAATTATCTTATTACATCAGCACACCTGTGTGCTAAAACAAAAGAAAACCAAAAGAAAATAAATATTTGTCCAAATATGGTCATAAATTAAACCATGAATAGTTTGCAGCTTAGCCTTGCGTTATACGACTTACTTATATGTTTCTGCTTATAGTACAATGTAATTTTCTATAGAAAGAAAATAAGAACTGATCTTTTAGAAAATACGGTACAGTGTATCATTCGGTAAATATTATTTACTGCTTGGATAGGTTCTGGAAGAGGAGAAGCTAGCCGAGAGATCTGCTGAGCTGGGCAATTATTTCCTGGCAGAGATGAAGAAGCTGAACCCAGATGTAGTTGAGTTGGCCAGAGGAAAGGGTCTCATGAACGCTATTATTATCAAGCCCACTGACAGTAAGTGTTGTTCTAAAATCTATCATTTCAAACCAGCACCCAACATTTAACTTTTTTCAAGAGGCGCCATTGGTGCCTAGGTAAATACAAAATTATGGTTGCCAAATAGTTTGGTCCCCCATAGTAGAAATCTGGTCCAAATCGTTTTCTCCCAATTTCATGCTGTTGACAGCTAATTCTATACACAAGTTTGCAATAGCATTGCTTTGATTAAAGCTTTGATGCAATTGAAAGTACTGTCCAAAGATGTTGTCATCGGATTTTGAAATTTTGCCATACCAGTAGGACTGCGAACGCATTACTGCTTAAAGAGCCTGTGTCAGCCGCCATTTTGACAGCATAGCAACATACCAAGTTGGAGAAAGCATCCATTTCCATCATCTGATTTAGAAAATATGGAGCAATGTTCTCGATTGAATTTGGTAAATCAAATCAAAAACTTTGTTTTTTTGAGATGTTTATTTTGAGATTTGTACGCATAATCCGTCTTCTAATATCGAAGGAAAACAATAACAAAGGAATGTCTGACACAGGTTATTTAAGAGGTTGGGTTGCAGGCTGCATTAGGATGGCGCATTTTGATGCTCATGGGGGCCATTGAACTGGGAGACAATCCCACTACAATCTCCCACGAGTTATTATTATTAGTGCAATGCGTTTTTTAGGGTCCACCTTGTACAGGGTTAGAAGGGAAGGCAGACGGGACCCTGGTTTATAGGGTCAACTAAAAGTTTAAAGTTCCTACATTTTTTTTCCTTCAGAATGTGACGCTTGGAAAGTGTGTCTTCGTCTTCGTGATAACGGGGTACTAGCCAAACCTACACACGACCACATCATCCGCTTCACCCCACCCTGGTGATCACCAAAGAACAACTCAAGGAAAGCATAGATGTCATCAGTAATACTATTGACTCGTTTGTATAGAATGAACTAACAGGAAGTGGATTTTGGTACCCTGACAAAAGAGTCCTCTTGGTTATTGGAAGGTGCCTCTTGCAGGGAATAAATGTTCAAAACTAAAGTAGACTGTCACGGACGATTTTCCCAGTTTTATTGTATGTATGTCTGTGCGTGCGTTTGAAATTATGTTAACTTCCAGGAAGAGACAATGTTTTGACGTTGTACAATTTTTCCCCACCCTTCACCCACCACTGCTGGTCTGCCTTTAGTTTTGAACTCATAAGAAGTTTTGTTTTCATATGTAAAATAAATTTTGTTAGTACGTGCCTTTAAAGGCTAAGATCAAGTGTAGTAGCAGCGATTGTGTGTCCTATTATTGGACACGCAGCAGTTAGAAGTGTTATGTTAAGTCTAATCACAGCATGTTGCAAGTCAATGCACTAGTGTCTCTGCTAAGGAGCAATAATTTTACCAAAAAGACAGTGATCTAACAAGAATGGCATCGCCTACCATTCGAAGTTGGTTTAAATGACACTTAAACTGACAGAACACGTTTACAGTTGTTGAAGACAAAGGATCCTGCCGCACAAACGACGATATGGGAATAAATGGGGGTAAACCCACTATACATGCCGAGGATAACCAGACAGCATCAATCACACTGGTTGATCTGCTTTGGTAGAACGTAAGTACAGTGTACAACGACAAAACAAACGTTGAATGAACAGTATCGACAGCCGTAGTCAGAAACACAAACAGAAACAAAAACAATATCAAGTGGAGTTAACCAAACTACTAACGTAACAGGTACCTGCGTCTGAGACAGCAGCAGAAACAAGCAGCAAACAAACAAAAACGTAAAACGCGAGACAAGCCGAGAAAGGCGTTATTTTGCGTAGTAAAATGACAGAATACATTAGAATATAACTTGACGGTACTCTAACGAAACAGCGTGACAGAAACAACAACAGCAATATAAGAACAGCAAGGACTGTAGGAAGACGTGGTTCTGACCGAGTTCAAGGAAAACAGCAGCAGCAACCAAACAGAAGAAGACAAACCATCATATTAACTAGAGACATTATTAAAGTAGCAGCTTGCATTGTCCAAGAGACAGCAGCGGCGACAACAACAAGCAACAACAACAAAGTGCAAGAAGCAGCACCGAGAAGGGTGTGCCTTTGCCAACTACAAAGATACAGTACAATGGATCACAACATTAGCAAATAACATCAACAACAGCACCAATAAGACAGCAACAACAGCAAGAAGCAACAACAACAACAAAGTATATAGAGCAGCGCCGAGAAAGGTGTTCGTTTGCCAACTACAAAGATACAGTACAATAGACTACAACGTTAGCAATGATATCAACAAGGCAACAACACCCATAAGATAGCAACAACAGCAAGAAGCAACAACAACAACGTGTAGGGAGCAGCGCAGAGAAAAGTGTTCCGTTTGCCAACTACAAAGATACAGTACAATAGACTACAACGTTAGCAATGACATCAACAACAGTACCCATAAGATAGCAACAACAGCAAGAAGCAGCAGCAACAAAGTAGAGGGAGCAGCGCCGAGAAAGGTGTTCCTTTGCCAACTACAAAGATACAGTACAGTAGACTACAATGTTAGCAATAACATCAAAAACAGCACCCATAAGATAGCAGCAACAACAGAAAGCAGCAGCAACAAAGTAGAGGGAGCAGCACCGAGAAAGGTGTTCGTTTGGCAACTACAAAGATACACTACAATAGACTATAACGTTAACAATGACATCAACAACAGCACCAGTAACATAGCAACAACAACAGAAAGCAGCAGCAACAAATGTAGAGGGAGCAGCACCGAGAAAGGTGTTCGTTTGCCAACTACAAAGATACAGTACAATAGACTACAACGTAAATAACGACATCAAAAACAACAGCAAGAAGCAACAACAAAGTGTAATGAGCAGCACCGAGAAAGGTGTTCCTTTGCCAACTGCAAAGTACAGCACAACGCACCACAGTAATAGCGATAACATCGCCAAAACAGCAACAACAACAAAGCAACAACAACAATTGCAGAAAGGAAGCGTAGGAGTTCCCCTGCAAAGTAAAGAAGAGAAGAACTGACGTGATCATTACATAGTTACTCTAGCGGCAGCAGACAGTCTGCTGACTTGGGAAACATAAAGACGAGTTACTCTTTTAGACTTGTTCTAAGCCGACACGGCGGTATTTTCTTTACCAAAGAAAAGGATGACATTATAGATGATAGCGACGACGACGATGATGATGATGATGATAAAGATGATGATGAATTTGTTTGTCTCGCTGGAGGTCACAGACTTCGCCAGGCAAACAGCAACCCAAGTACTGGTACAAAAGACTAGCTAAACGCTGTCCAATGGCCCAGCCATATACGAAAACACAATATTTTGGCATTTTAGTAGAAACATAACAATATAGCAACAACCACATATCAACAACAACGATATAGTGACAGCAACAATAATATTGTAGCATTAAAACCATATCAACAACGATATACCAGCAACAACATCCGCAGAAAAACAACAATATGGCAACAAAAATATATCAACAACAACGACAACCAACAGCAGCAGCGATATAGCAGCAGAAACAACAATTAGTAACAACAACGAAATATGCAGCAACAAAAACATATCAACAACGATATAGAAATAGCAGCAGCGGCAACGATATAGCAGCAGCAACAACAACAATATAGCAACAACAACAATATAGCGACAACAACAATATAGCTGGAGGTCACAGACTTCGCTAGGCAAGCAACAACTGAAGTACGCGTACTACAGAACGACTCGACGTTGTAAGAATAACACGACAAGACATGAAAACGAAGAAAGAAGAGAAAGAAGAAGAAGAAAACGTTACCTGTCTGGTTCGAGGTTTGATGTGCTTCACTTTTCAGGTAACACTAACTTGCGTGCACAGCGCAATTTAAACGACAAAATGAGCAACAAATAAACAACAACAGCAACGTCACCGAAAGAAAGCTGCCGTTATAGATGAGGATGGTAAAAAATGATGATGACATTGATGGAGTGAAGGTCATAGACTTCACCGAACAAGCAACAGCGGAGGTGTTATTTCTCACTAAACTGAGACGGGAAGAAGACAAGAACGTACAACGCTGATCATTTGACCCTCGGCGTGCGCTACGCGTGAACAGCAGTGTCTAGACGTTAGTTACAAACCAACAATACCGTCATACGACAGTGACTGTGACAAGGACCCAACTCAACTTGTCAGCTACAGCAAACTCGTGACCAAACAGGACAAGACGTGGAAGAAGAGAAAAAGTGATGATGATGATTAAAATGATGATGACGAATTTGCATTTGTGGTTCGAGGTACCATGTGCTTCACCCAAATGCAGCACTATGCCGATACACAGAAACCTGATGACTATGACTAGCGACAACATTAGCAACTCACATAGCACTAATGACAACAATAGGACACACAGGGAAACACCTTAGTGCCTGGACAACCTCGGTCTGTTGCAAAGCACTAAGTGACCAAATTCAGTTTTATTCATGGCATGAGAAACCATGTGCCTCCAAGTCAGAGCGGCAAAGTGTAGACAATGGATATCATTTGCGAAACGTGTACGTAAATTTAAATGGGGAACCTGAAAAACACAACGTCGTCCAGCGTTTACTGTAACAAGGACATCGACAACAGCAACACAAACAACAGCAGCAGCAAAATGCAGACAGGAGTGTCCAAGAGGGCTTCCTTCTGCTGGTCCATAAGTGGACCGAAGACAGACAAACAGCATCAACAAACAACAGCAACTAGACAGTGAGATCTAAATCAACAATCGGTAAAATGACGACGACGGTTATGAAGAAGGTGAACATTTTGCTGGAGGTCACAGTCTCTTCATCCGTCAATCTGCAACCGACACAAACAGACAGACTGAATACCGGCCTGACATGACTCGGCCAAACTGACCTGACAGCACATTGAGCATTCATGGCAACCAAACCAAAGACGAAAAAGAGGAGGAGGAGGAGGAAGAGGAAGAAGAAAAAGTCATCTGTTTGGTTGACTGCACTGAACATAAACATTATATTTCAAACTGACAATGACGACACACAGGAGTTAGCCATATGAATGTAAATCGCTTGTTGACCGGGTGGAAAGGATAAGACTACACTTCCCGATACAGCAGGCAACAACATGGCGAGGATGATGATACGTTCGTCAGCAGAAACAATAACAGCAAACATAATCAGCAACACTAGCAACAAGTTTCAGAGAGGATTATCCCAAACGACGTCCATCTGCAAACTGAAAAATAGTAAAATAATTACACAGTACGCTCTAGACACTTTGAGGGTGATGACATTATAGATGACGATGACAGGATGATGACGATACAATGATGATGATGATGATAAAGATGATGATGATTAATTTGTTTGTCTGGCTGGAGGTCCAAGACTTCGCCTGGCAAACAGCAACCCAAGTACAAATTTTATAGACTGGATGCAGACTATAACAACAGGACATCACAATAACTCATGTCAAGAAAGAAGAAAGAAACCATCTGATTGGTTTGAGGCGTGATGTGCCTCACCGAGCACTTGACATCAACATGACTGCACTGCACATAAACATTATTATAGACAGACGTTAATTACAAGCTGACAATGACGACACACACACACACAGAAGTTAAGCCATATGAATGCAAATCGCTTGCTCACCGGGTGGAGAATAAAATTCACTGCCCGATACAGCAGGCAAACAACAAGACTTTCACCAGCAGAAACAACAGAACAACAACAGCAACATAATCAGCAACAGCAGCAACAAGTTTCAGAAAGGACAATCCCAAACGACGTCCATCTGCGAACTGAAAAATAATAAAACAATTACACAGCACGCTCTAGATACTTCGAGGGTGATGACATTATAGATGACGATGACAGGATGATGACGATAAAATGATGATGATGATGATAAAGATGATGATGAATTTGTTTGTCTGGCTGGAGGTCACAGACTTCGCCTGGCAAACGGCAACCCAAGTACAAAATTCACAGACTGGATGCAGACTATAACGACAGGACATTACAATGACTGATTTCAAGAAGAAAGAGAAAATGAGAAAGAAGCCATCCGATTGGTTCGAGGCGTAATGTGTTTCTCTTTTCGGTTGACACAAACATACCTACAATGCGCAGGCATGAATTAGACTGACAATGACCATACTAGAGGAGTCAAGCCATGGCCTGGCCACGTTGAAGGAGTGATGAAGATGGGAACGACATAATTGCTAAGTCACCTGAAAGCAACACTGTCCAATTCACACGAACACCTGCTCGTAACTACAATAATATAACTTCCATAACCAGCATAGCAAACGACGACAGAAGACAAGAGAACATCAAGAGGTTGGTGTCTTTCACTGTAAACAACGCTACGGTTTATTTCACGACAACGACGACGATGATGACGGATGAAGAGGAAGACGATGAAGAGGAAGAAGAAGAAGTACATATATAGTACATACAATACATATATATTACAACATACACATTTTGACTTAATCATATTCCAAGAAAAGCCAAGAAACGCCTTCCTGGTTTGAGGTTTCAAGAGCTTCACCAGAAAGGTCACACAACTGATACGGAGACACCATGACAGCGATAAGACGAGTGAACGATGAGACAAAACATGAGACATAGACTTGCGGGAAAAACGTGAGGCTTTCGAGCTTCACACTTTTAATAAAAACCCGCATATGAGAACCTGTTTTAGGTTCACATTATCCATGTGAACCCCATGTTTCCTTGTATTTTTAAATCAAATAAGAACTGTTTTAGGCTAAAATTGTAGGTTCTTATACGCGGGTTTTTACTGTAATGATCGTATTAACAGCGCTCGCAACAGATGAGGAGGAGGAGGAGGGAAAAGGAGGAGGAAGCCGAATTTGTGATTGGATGTCTTTTTGCGTCCAACCATTTCTAAAGAGACATTTCGTAATTCATAACAAGACGTGATCAAACGGCAGTTAGACAGTTGCGACTTAGGAGGAGGAAAGATAAGGAGGAAGAACAAGAAAACATGTCACTTTTAGTGATGGGTGTTTCGCCCCTGTATTAAGTGATTTTAACAATATTGACAAAATAATAAACGCTTTGAATAACACAATGACAGCACAAACAATTTCACAGATTACATAAGCAATCAGGAGCTTGAGAATACCTAAAAAATTTCACACAGCAAGAAACCACAAAGCAAACTTTCCATTTTAGTGATGGTATTGAGTAACCAGATAACAATCAATAATATATTTCTATAAATTGCCTATGGCAATTGTGATAATTTTCCTTTGCGAGGCACCAGATGCATTGACTTGCACGGAGAGTATCTTTTTTATGGAAAAATACTTGTTAGTCCAACATGCATACGCGTTTGTCGTTGGTTGTAAATTTTCCTAGGTTGAAGAGCGTACGAGCGTCAAGGTTAGATTAGCAGATTGGGTTTTCGGGAATTTTGTTTTCATTTTTTGTTGGGTTTTGACGTTAATTTAAGTTTAGAATAATATTTAAATAATATGAACCCGTAAATAGTGTTTTATTAAGTATATCTATACAAAAAGGTCATGGCTTTCCAGGGTAGTTAGCGACCAATGTGTGACTAAACGCTTGTAATAACTTGGAAACGGTATAAAAGTAGAATAAAATATAAGGATAGTGGTCATACATCTTGTTTTGCTGCTCTTTACTGCCCTAATATAGAACAAGCAGTGTTTCTAGTCTGAATTTTACATCTTGTTTTGCTGCTCTTTACTGCCCTAATATAGCACAAGCAGTGTTTTCTAGCCTGAATTTTAGTCGTCCCTTCGCTCTCGATATTTGGAGTCACTTTGCGAGAGGCGTCTTAAAGGGGCACTCGCATGCTAAACCTGTCAGAAAATAAGTCTAATCACCAAAATACATTTAAGTTTACCGGGGATAACCAAAAGAACAGTCCAGATTTGTTAAATGACCGTTTAACTGTTAATCAATACAAATCTATAGCGTTTTATCTATTATCAAGAGGATGGAATTGGATTGCGATTTGAAGCCAGAAGGTGGTTTGACGGCTGGAAATCGTTAGCGAGAGTTCGCAGAATTATGAAAATCGCAGTAAGTCACCGAGATTTTCTTATCCATTGTGTAATCACTCCCAGCCAAAAAATCAAAAATCGCCATTTCTCCATTTTAGTGAAAAGTAAAATTTTGCCACGTTATTTTTTTTTCTCCTGTGATTTTTGCTTTACGGGAAATACTATTTGTATATTGTGCTCTATCATGATCTCAAACTTAAAGGGACACTCGCATGCTAAACCTGTCAAAAAATAAGTAATTCTAATCACCAAAATACATTTAAGTTTACGAGGATAACCAAAAATAATTGTTAAATGACATTTTAAATGTTAATGCAAATCTATAGTGTTTTTTTATCTATTATCAAGAGGATGGAATTGGATTGCGATTTGAAGTTTTTGCTTGTCAGGCAAGCGTGCGAGTGCCCCTTTAAATCAGGATTATCATCAATTGTTAAATGGCCTTATGAGGATTCTCATCATTTGGGGGACATGACTATTTTCCAATAGCGCTGCGCACAGATGACGTCACACTAATTAAAAACTGACAAACAAATATACTTCTCTCCAATTTTCTCAGTTTTTGGTAGTTCCATCGTTATAGCAGAGCTTGTATGCACACCCTGGTTCGTATTTCGTGCCCGATCCTTCTGAATGGGATTTCAGAGGGATTGTTTGTCTAAGTCTCGTGATCTAATTTTAGAATCTGTGCGCAGCGCTATTAATCTCCGTTGCTCACTGCCCGGCCCACTTCTCCGTAATTAGAGACATCTATCTTAGGGAGTATCTTTTCTAAGTTCTATTAAAACTATCAATAGAACGAAACAATGTATATAATGAACATTATCCAAAACAGTCCGAACCAAAAAAAACAGCAATGTTAGCAATCTTACAGATGGCGAAGAGCCTGTCTCGTATCCAGGCGTCTCAGGTGTGTCAAAAAAAAGGAAAATACCCGCGCGCGATCCGCGAAAGGCAAAATATCAAGGCGTGCAATGCATCATGGTAGGTTCGGGTGCTCCTCGCTCCCAGTCGCTCTCGCCACGTAAATCGCTAGATCGCGCCTGGGTACGCGAGGCAGGTGAAGAGCTGGGAGCTCTGGGTACGGGTATTATGCAAAGTTTCGATTCTTTCTATCAATGAATTTTGAGTGGAACAGGAAAACGATTCTCCAGAGCCACAAACTACTGGGATAAAAAACAACCTGCAGAGCTTGGGAAGTCAAAAATACCCCCCTTCGTGAATCCGCAAATTGCGCGAAATAGAACTAATCAGCTAAAAAAATGGAGTTTACCACTTGATTGTTGCCACCCAATTCAGACCCTGTCCACACTAACGCGTTTTCGTTCGAATCCGTATACTTTTGATACGTTTAGGCCTTCCGTCCACACTACACGCTGATCGTTTTCATCGAGTCCGTATAACTTTGAAAATACCCTGCGAGCAGTGATTTCCTCCTCCTCTTAGGCCGGCTGAGAGAGGAGGAAATCACTGCTCGCAGAGTAGTTTGAAGACGCTCTCGAAAGTGAATAACATCGAATCCGCATACATATCGTTTTAGTGTGGACGGTCGAATCGAATAAAAATGAAAACGATGACGTTAACTGTACCACTTAATTTGAGACTGTCCTTGCACAAGTCAACATCAAATAAAAACTGATATCGCTTTTTGTGTAGCTAAATTTTCCGTATCTCCCGTCCACACTAACACGCTGCGAATCCGTATAAGTTTGAAAACGAATACTTTTGAAAACGCGTTAGTGTGGACAGGGCCTCAGATGATGCATACCTGTCACCCCAACTTCGTCAAAAATCTTGGGATTCTCCCTCGCGTGGCAAATAAATACAGAAAATGTATGAAAAATCTTGAGAGTGCAATGCGGGTGATATACAGTAAATGTATGAAAATTTTCTTGTGAAAGCCGCCTAATGCGGGTGAGTTGACATCTATGGATGATGTGATGATCCATTTGTTTGCACCAAATGGACAATAGTAAATGTCACGTGATCTGAATTGGGTCTTTTCACCATATAAATTCAGCCGGGATTCTGGTTTGGATGCCCTGCCGAATGCATGCTCCAGGTCTGAAATCGTACTATGAAATCGTAAAAATCCTCTGCTATTTTATTCTCTTTTGGTCTCCCTCTACCTTTCGTGAGAATTCTAAATATGATCTTTAAAATTTTTAGCGCTCTTTTGTTGTTTTGATGTATTATATCGTGTCACATCAATTTTCGTGTCCGCCCATTCAACTTACTCCACGCACGCAACATTTCACTCCACGCACGCAAAATATACTAGCCTTCCCACTATGCCCCGGGGTCTTTTCCGTCAATAAATAACTTCACATACGATGCTTTGTAAACAAAAGGCTTTGTTGATTATGCGAAAGGCTTTTATGCATACATTAACTGTTGCCTGCTACAAATCAAAGCGTCGTTCCGTGGACAGTAAAATGGCTGGCACGAGTTGCCCAACAGCGGCGGATTTCTTTCTTTATAGCTAGCACCGATAGATGTAAAAAGCTCAACAGGTACCGGAGAACACGCAGGGCTGCAAAATGACGGCTACAAACGAAGCTGAGCGGAAACAACAGCTCCGCGATTTCCAACGAAATGCTCACAAGCTTCTGAGTGAGGACGATCGGGATTATTTACATTATGTGATGAAGGAATACCAGACGTACAAGTCCGTAGAAAAGCTTGTAATGGCGCTCAGGTCATGCCTAGACACTCCACGTAAACTGGACCTGCTTGCAGACATCAGGAATCTTATTCCTAAAGCTCATTTGAGCAAGTTCGATTCCCTTGTGCCGTATCACAAAATGGCCCATCCGATCAGGCCGCCGAGTCAAATAGCGGCAGACCGCAAGACGCAAAGTTTGAACTTGAGAAATGGAGAACTTAAAGAACTCCAAAATGGTGATGATTCGCCTTTTAAGGTTGTAACGCTCGTGAAAACTTCGCCTGATCAGGTTTTGGGCTTCAGTATTCGTGGCGGACGAGAGCACGGATGTGGTGTTTATGTGTCCCAAATTGATACGGATTCACAGGCCGAGAAACAAGGATTACAAGTCGGTGATCAGATTATCGAAGTAAATGGCATTGACTTTGAGCGAATCGCTCTCAATTCTGCGATTAATTGTTGTCTTCGATCAATAAAATCAAGTTAGTGTTGAGGACTGGAGGGAAGATGCCGGAATTCGGCGATCTGAAGTCTGCAAGGAGTCCGTAAGTGTTTTAAAGAATCCGTTTTAAAACTAGTTGGTTTTGTGTAGTAAGAACCGATGACCGTAACTAGGAACGCGTGCCGGTCGGTTTTACAACAAGTCACATAACAAATTATGTGGTGAAACCCGTGAAGCAACCAAACCTTTGATTCGATAAACAATCAAATTTCATTCCTCTGATCTGCCCCAAGCTTTATGCATTTAATCAAACGTGCTATCAAATACCAAGCGGCGTCTTTAACTAAAAGAAATAAACCCAATATCGTAGATGAGATGGGAATTCATTCTTACGGCTCGTGTCCCAATTGAAGGTGGTGAAACATTTAGTTACTTCGTAAGGTAATATTGATATTGCATGCACGATTCTATTAAGATATTGGAAAACTGAAGCGATTTTTCGCGCGGTTTCCAATGTAAAAGTGATATCGATACCACTGACGAAATCAATAATGGCACTTAAATGGCTTCCCGCAAGTAGTCGACTGGCTTCCGACGTTAACTTCCAGAAAAGGCGTTTGTTTTTTACCTATAAAAGTCATAAAGGCCAGAAAGCTATTAACCTAATCTTTTCTAAAGTAAATAAAATGTTCAACTCTCAAGGGAGCAGTAAAACTTCCCTACTCGATGATGTACAAGTTTTGCAGGTGGTTATAGGTTCTATTTTGAGCTCACGACAATTATTAATGCGTGTTTAGCCAAACAACTACTTAGGGGAATTAAAGTCAATCCAGAATATTTAAGGTCTTATTGAAAAAACCTCATGAAAAAATATATGAACTTTTTGCCATTAAACTCACAAATTTACTTTAACAACTAAAATGTGACGTCATCAAGTTTTGTCATGAAATGGAACTGGTCCAACGTGTTATGTCTGCTATACTATTTGTCTGTGGGTCAGTATGTGAAAGCCTTTCAAGCCACATTTGCTCATTTGTATGGTTTATTTGCACTGTAGTCACTTGTATGGCCCTTAGCAACAGCAATTAAGCAACACGGCACATAAAATGAGTCTATGATATAACATTATTTTTTAAGGGCCAATATCTAATAAGCTCAATTTAAGTTGGTAGGGACGTGTGATCATCCCATACATATTCTTTCTTCCCTTTTTACAACTCTCTTTAATACACAACACAAAATACCTTTTTTTTTCTAAATGCCCCTAAAGAATCTTTGACAACGAAAGATAAATTACAATATGAATTTAATCCTTCTGCAATGACAACTTTTCAAGCCTTTTTTATGACGTTTAGCCTCAATGTACAAGAGTTTTAAATTAGAAAAATGCTGAAAGAATCTGAGTAATGAGTGGTTTGTTTTTGAGCTTGACACTGTTGGCTTCTGTGTAAACATAGTCTTTGTGTGTAGGCCTGTAGGATGCTGGGTGTTTACTATACAATAGCTCCAGGGAAACAAGCCCAACAGCTGAGTTTGTGATAGCTGATGTTGATGTTGACAAAGGTGTTGACTTCATTTATTGTGTTCATTTTGTTGACTAAATCAGACTTATCAAAGGACCCTTTGTAACATGTAATTACAGTAAAAATGCCATGTACAAAACTCACAGACAGTAGATTGAATGGACAGACCAAAATGACAGACTCCTTTTTGATATTAAACAATTTGTGTGTGGTTGAAAGCTCAGAGGAGTGGGACACCCTTGGTAAATTTTCTCTTGTTAGTATAATAATTATGCAGCATACTCAAGAAATCATTTTGTGTGCATTTATGAAAATGTCTTTTAAAATATGCTGGTTATTAAATGGTTTTATATGATATAATGATGATATTAGAAGAGAAAATAATATTATTTGTATACAAAATAATAAATGAAATATTTGGAATTATTATTAGCACAGTGATACACTGCCCAAATATGGTCACTGGAACATCAATAGCTGTCTTCTGTACATGACATATTTCCTGTGATATCCATCATGTGATGTGTTGAAATCCATTAAATTAATACTGTTTGTATTTCATAGGAAATGATTGGGCAAAAAATGTATTTATAGGATAATCCAGTTCATTACAAACACATTTTTGTCATTTGCTTTCTAGAGTTCATCAAAATGGTAAATCATCTCCAATTGGGATGCAAGAGAATGGTAGCTTACAGGTAATATATCTTTGTCATGCCTCATGAATCAAGGGTGCTTTCCATTGGTCACGACACACCAATTATTCTGGTTGGAATGCCAATAGTTTAGTCAATTTTTGGTCGCACTTGCTGGAACGAGTGGACAAGGTTCAGAGGTTGTCTCACCATTTTGGTTTGAATGCACCGATCAGAATGGTTTTGTACCATTGTGTGGTTCCAGAAATTATCCATGCCCCCCTACGGAAGGGCATTGGAATTGTGGGGGGGGGGGGGGCAATTTACCTGATCATTTCCATACAAATACTGTATTTCTCCTTGGAAATTCCAGAGGGGTGGGGGGGTCACTTTCAACACCCTTCCGTGGAGGGGGTATGGATATTTTCTGGAACCACACATTGGCATTCCAACCAGTTTCCCAACCAAAAATAAGGTAACCGATCCAAACCAAAATGCAAATAAGCTAGTGGTAATGCCATTCCACTCAGTATTTCATCCCAACCATAATGTTTTGTACCATTGGACGCTGATTAAACCAACCAGCTTTCCTTGACCAATGGTAAGCACCCCTTGATTGTGGCATCCCATCTAGGTATCGTCACGTTCGGCGGCGGTGGCGAGGGGCCTGTCCCATTGGGAAGACAATTTGATACTTGGACTGTGCCAGAATTCTGTGAAAAGAGATTCTAAGAAATATAACCATTTTCAATACCTGATTTACCCTCATGTTTACTCCTACAGAGCAGCAGTGGTAGTAATGGAGGTTTAGCTCCACAGAACAACTCACACCAACTAAACACCTCAGAGGAACGACATGTTAACCTGACAGTAGAGGAGACGCCCACAGGGTTTATAGGGTTTAACCTGAGAGGAGGAGCAGAGTATGGACTGGGAATATACGTATCTGGGTTAGTATTCTATTGATTAGATTTATACACTAGTCACATACATATCACATACTAGGCTCCCCAGGAGGTCAAATTTAGGGGAGAGTTTATGTCCAAATTTTCTTAATCTTATATCCAAATGCAAGCTGTTACACCTGAGGGGAAAAATGAGGAAAACTTTGGAAGCAGCCAAGAATTCATTGCAGTATGACACCACAGATAGTTTGCAGGATCACATTCTACTAGATGCTCAAATATTCACTTTTAAATTGCTATCCCCTTCTATACTGCCAATGTAATTTACTGGCTTCAGTCATGTCAAGAATCTTTTCAAGAAGCTTAATAAGAATCTTCTCAGAATTTATTAAAGTCTTATCAGAATCTTATTCAGGGTTTGAAATTCCCACAAGCTAACTTGCTAAATGCAAGCAGAATTTGCAATTATCGAGTGTGGAAAAAATCACTCACATTTTCTAGCGAACTGCCTCTTATATGTTTAAAAAATAATTTCAAGTGTTAAGCCTGTTGTGACACTAAAACAGTTACTTTTATTCATTGTGCATTTTTCTGTTTTAAACTTAAATCTTGTGGCTTGCCCATTTAGCTTGTAGATCTCATCTCTACAAGATAAAAAATTCATCTTGTGACTGAAAAAACGAATTTCTAACCCTGTTATTACTGAACAACTTATAAGAAAGCAGTCATGTCAAATCAAGTTAGAATTTACTGTACCACTACATGGATTATATATTATTTAGAATATCAAACCAATTTTACTTCGGCAGTGTTGATCAAGGTTCCTTGGCACAACAAGCTGGCTTTCGAGTGGGCGATGTCATACTTGATGTCAATGGCACAAGCTTTGAGAACATCAAGCACAAGGATGCTGTGGAATGTATTAGAAACAACAAACAAATCACTGCAACTGTAAAGGTATGTCATTCTATCAACTGTGTTTGCAACAGGTTACCATTTGTGACCATAAAAATATTTTATAAATTGGCTCAACTTACATAGTCTCCTATGCAGCTGCATGTGTGTCACAAGCGGCAATATTCCTCATTCCTAAAAGTGAAAAATGGGATTGCAGGCTGGATGTCTGGATCCCATGTTTCTGGAACCCATGTGGGATAGCCACAATTAAGGGATTGCACTAGGATTGTTCAAATTGGGTCATGGGGCTTATCTGGTCAAAATCTGCATTTTGGGGCAATTTTAAGCAATTATTGGATGAGGTTTTTGTGATTTCCAGAATAAACAATGTCGAGACAGGTGGAATCAGGCGAGGCCGTGAGGCCAAGCCTGATTCCATTGGCGAGACATTGTTTATTCTGGAAATCACAAAAAACGAATTCAATAATTATTTTATTATACATTGATTCAGTAAAAATACTTTTTCTGTCAAGCAATTTCTTTTACACAAGCGCCTTGTTAGATAGGGAAAACATTCAAGTGCTCTAGTCCCATTATGCATTGCGCGCGTAGGATCAAGAATCAGCTAGCTGATTCTTCAAGAATCAGCATGCTGATTCTTGGAGACCCTCAAAGTGCGTGATTCCCAAAGTAAAGCGCGCACTTTTAGCCAATCAGAATCGAGATAGTGAGTACAATGTATAATAATATGCATAAACATGGCACACAATTTCTGCATTAACGTGATTCCTGGCCACTTGAGATCCACTATAAATAACCTGAGATCGTAGCTGGGATAAGAGGGGGATCCATTAATTCCTAGATAGCATTACATCTAAAAATGCCTGAATTAAACAGGATTTCCAGTTTGAATTTTAGTTATTGTTTTAATTCTTAGATGCGTGGTTAATGTTTGTTGTCATATGGTGACGTTAGTAAATTTCTTGTTTTCCAATCTTGCAGGCTGCTGGCAAACTCCCAGAAGCAAAGCACTACTCAGCAGAAATCAGCTGGATCTTACCAGATGGTTCAGTTGTCAGAGGTGATATGACAGTTTCTCTTTTTTTATATATCTCTTAAAGATTTTAACATATATAATAATTATAATAGTCATGATAATAATAACTTTAATATACTTCCTCAAAAGGTTTTTCAGAATCTCACAAACAATTGTTTACAATGCAAACTTCAAACACTGCATAAATAATCGGTTAATGCTTTTCTTGCAGAAACCAAAGAGAATTTCAGTAGGTCACTATCCATGCCCCTTCGCCGGTGTCACCAATGGATCTCAGCACCACAAGCACACAATTCTCAGCTCTATACAGAGCAGAGAGTCCTAAACCAGAGCTGCGAGAGTTTTGGAGTCCAGACTCCTGACATGCCAGAAAGCAGGATCAGCCCTCTCCACATGTCTACACCTGTACAAGCACTACCTCCTGACAATGTCGACGGCTCTCCTGAATTACAAAGAACAACTAGTGCAAAAAGTGTGGCAACAACTACCTCTACTAGTAGTGGTGACACAGAAAAACGACATTCACGACCAGGAAGCACGAACAGCAGAGAAGACTTTGAGAAGAGATATTCTGCCACAAATGCTGATGTTATCATGTTGGCATCAGGGAGTGATAGTGAAGCTGGTCGGCATGATGGACAGAAGAAAGTAAAGAAGTCTAAATCCTTCCTACAGAAACATGGTGAAAAGATCAAATCTAAACTGAGCTTTAGAAAGAAGAGTAAGCCCAAGATGGAGATGAAAGGTGAGCTCAAGAAATTGCTTGTTTTGGAGATTAGATATTTTCCTTTTGACCAAATGTAATTGCTTGTTTTTTGTTGTTGATGTTATAGGTGCAGGGCCTAGCAAGCAGCAGTTGTTGTTATACATAGAGGAGAGAGCTAAGAAGATCCTAGTAGTAGATGAATATAATGCGCTTATCAAGCATATAATACAGGTAGGCGCTTATCAAGCATATAATACAGGAGTCACAATGGTGCTAAAGGAAACACTTGCTATGCAGGCTACAATGGTACATTGGCCAGACTCGTGTACACATAGGTGAATAAAAGCACATGTAGCAAAAACAACTTGCAGTCTAACAAACTGCAATCATGTGTAGTCTTTCACCAAGTCCCTTGTATTGTGATCTTAAATGTCACATGGGGATCCTAAGAAAGGTTGGCTTGTGTCAGATCTAGACATCATGTGAACCAGGCTATTATGTATTCTCGATGAGTGTTATCTACTTTTCTTCCCTCTAGTACCTGGATGATTCAGATGTAGAGTCCCTGGTTAGAAAGTTGTTAGCTATCTTTGACAAGCC
This sequence comes from Scolanthus callimorphus, assembly GCA_033964015.1. Classification (NCBI taxonomy): domain Eukaryota; kingdom Metazoa; phylum Cnidaria; class Anthozoa; order Actiniaria; family Edwardsiidae; genus Scolanthus; species Scolanthus callimorphus. The sequence goes on along the minus strand of CM066916.1, from coordinate 26,097,781 downwards.
AGAGAAAGCCCTTCTCCTTAGAGATGTCAGGTGGGTTTACTTATCCGTCATGCATATTTTGAAGGAGGTAGTTAGATTTGTGGGAAAACTAGGTGTGGTCTGCATCAACACGGACGTACGCATTTTCATATGACAGTAGTGAAACCATATGACTGAGTGTAGTGAGCTAGGACTAGGACTATAGTGAACTAGGACTACATTTTGCAGTTTTAAACCATTTTTGTTTTGCAAATGGGGGCGCAACCGCACCCCCTGGATCAGCCACTGCTTTCGAGTTTGCTCATTGCTATTTCATTTCAATTCGTTTTGTTTGACAAGAGCTTACCTGATTTATCTATATTATTTGCTTACCTTCTCCTCAGAACCCTGATCTCGTCCTATGACCTCGGCCGGTTTGACGCCATGGTATCTGCACACGAGAAAGAAGCTCAGGACTATCTCTCTGTTCTTGTGCCAGGTAAGTATGACAACTATCTCAACAAATAAAATTGTCTGGTGAAATTGATATAGATCCGTCGAATTTCTTTCTGCAGGTTCACCGACAATCATTCCTACAGCAGTAGAAAACCCAAACGGCAACTTGTTTCTGTGATTCAAGGTAAGAAAAATAGGAAAAAACGGCGCGGAACCGATAATCTCGTGTCGATTTTCACAAAACTACCCAGAATGCAACTGTGTTTCGCTTTGGCAGAAGCCGGCAATGATTTATGGGATACATTCTACTTGCCCCGGCGGCAGTTTTCAGTTTGATTTTTTCTGTTGTTGTTGTTGTTCTCGTCCGCTAGTCAAACGATCTATAGCAATCAGGTCCTTGCCCTGTTTTGCCTAGTGCAGTCGCAGGACTCTCAGTCAACTCTCAGTGATAAATTGCATTACCCAAATAAGCCCGGTCCTATTTCAGCCGGATTATGCAAAATCAACACGTTGTTGATCTCTCTTCAGATAGCAGAGGTGGCTTCCAAATTCGAAGTAAGGAGGAGCTCGAGAAATTACGACGAGATAAAGAAGAGCAGTCAAAGATGCGCGCGCAAGTGGCTTGGTTAGGGGGAAATATACTCGAACGACAGCAGAGAAATGCGCCTTCTGAGTATTACGCCGTGCAATCCACGACCCCGGAAGCCATAGAACTGACTCCTGTACGGGATACGGGACCTCCCGTACGGGATGCGGGACCTGGACCCATGCTGGTCGAGGTTCCTATGATTCAGGTCCCTAATGGACCGGAAATGATGGAAGATTCGGCCCCAGACCGCCAGGCCTCCAACACGCTCATGGTACCAGACAGGGTGGCCATGGAGTATGAGGACGATGATGAGCCTGCTGCGATAGGTGGTCAGCAGTCTGCATTTGTACCCGTCCCAGTCCCTAGTATCGCGGTTTCGAGCGCTCCGTCAGAAGAGTTAATCTTATTACCCAAGAACAGAACAAGCTTAGGTACAGTAGGATAATAAATAAGGGCTGGTTACACACGAACGCAGGCACAAGCGCAATGATATCAAGCTCATACATTTATAGTGCGTTCACACTAGAAGTGAAACATGTTCAGACTATGTTTCAAAATTTATGTCGTCCATCTTCACCTCCTGTGAAACATCACAAGTACTGCCAATGTGTTGTTTGCCTCTAATAATTTCTACTATGATTACATTTGCACCAAATTGCACCTGAGGTTCAAAGTTATTGAATTCTGCATAATCAATGAAACATTTTTACTTGATGCACTGTTAGTCCCTATTCATGTGGTTCACACTAAAACGCAAGCGCAAGAAAATCGAGACGTTGCGTTCCCTTGTGCTTGCGTCTAGTGTGACTTAAAGGGAACAAAAGCGCAAGCAACTAATCAATTAGGCTTGCACTTGCGTCGCTATGATCACGCTTGCGTTGAGCTTGCGTACTGCGCTTGTGTTTGTGTGTAATACACAGTCCTTACATGGCACATGCCTGCTCCATCCAAACGCAGAAATACGCGACAACGTTATCAAGCTTGTTGCGCAACACAGTTGCGATATTTATTTTTCGTTTTTATCAAAGTTACAACCTTTTGTTGCGCGTGGCTTTTGTATACCAATTCATAAAGAACTACGCTCTACTTCGGGCAAAACGTTTTATGGGACTTGCAACGAACAACTTTTGCACGTGAAAATTGCTCTTCAGCCAATATTGTGTGACAAGTTGGATAATCTTGCGTCACGTATTTCCCGGCGCATTTAAAATATTGCAATAAGCCTCGTATAGAAACGTAGGACTACATTGGGTGCAAGAGTCACTTTGCTCTATCGTGTGTTTACCGGTCCGTTAGGTGTGTCAGATAAGGCGCGGCGAGGTATTTTGAACAGATGACAACGA